>JASGXE010003934.1:0-41652 GCA_030068105.1 Sinentomon sp. SZTP_YWyxl
TAACATTTAATCGACTCCACTCTTTGTATAACGTTGGTATCATTATTGTTTACAATAAAATTCTTATCCAAAGGTCGTTCCCCACGTCCTGTTTCCTTTTGGATGTGAAAAGAATTGTTTGTCTTCTTTATATTTAGCAATAATTTATAGGAGAAAAGCCAGTTTAGTGGATATTTTTGACATGTCCTCCTCCATTTGCCTTGTCATTTCTTCAATGTTTGTGCCTGTAGGTCAGCGCAGCTGATATTTCACTGAGTTCAAGGGCAGCCTAAAGATGCCATTGATTTTGTGTTAAATAAAGTTGGCCCTAGAATCGATCATTGCGGCACGCCTGAAAATGTGTGCAGTTCATCAGACATTACGGGCTAACAGACCTGCTGAGTTCTATCAGTCAAGTAATCATTTAGGCCTATTATTATTAATGATAGTATTTTGCCTAGTAATCCATTATTTCCAAGTTTTTGCAGTTGGTAGTATTGACCAATTTACCATGTCGAAAGCTTTTGATAAATCGAGCGCCACTGTAAGAACAAAATTCCCTTTGTCTTTTTTCAGGGTGAGTCACCTCGAATGTTGTTTTTTTTCTATCGCAGTTTCCACGAAAATGGCTGCACCTACAATTGTGGTGCAATGAAGGTTTTGAGCCTGGTTCTCTTGTGCTTCGTTTGGTTTCATTGGGTTCTCCTAAATTGATACCCCTACACCCTTTTTGGGGAAGGGTAGTAGGGGCTGTTTTCTATGCTGCACATTATCTCCGGAAATGTGCTTCGGAGGACCATGGTTTAAATTGCAAAGTTGTTCATTTCCTTGTTTTGAAGGCACCAGAAGTGATCCGATTCAAATCCATCCCCTGGTTTCCGTTTTCGGGGTGTTTTTCTGTGGGAAGGGGAGAAATGTTGGAGGGGCATTTTTTCAGCAGGCATGCGTTCTTCGTGTCTCGGATGATGGGGCCTGACACCTCAGTCTCCTTGCGATTCCGTGAAGCCACATTTGGGGGTGCTGAAGGGGTGCAAGGGGTGGTTATGGAGATATTTCAGTTTAGGTGGAAATTGTGATAAAAAAAACAACATTCGAGGTGACTCACCCTGTGTACCAACACTTGTCACAATCTTTTGTCATGCATTGTTCAAGACACATTCTCCCTGAAACCAAACTGATTTTCACTTACAAACTGCATAGCCCTTCTGGATCTTCCCATTAGCTTGTTTGGTTGCGACCATGTCTTGCACATGTTACGTTTGGTGTCTTCTACCTAATTATTTTTTTTATAATTTGAGCATAACTCTTTTATTTTTGTTGAAAGTTAGTTTTTTAAATCATTCTTGTATTTTAGGTACCTGTACATATGCTTTATCCTTTTGCTTTACCAAATTTATAACTTCCGTGTACATCTACTCCTTCCTAAAACTATATCTATTCCCGTCTTCGAAACAAAGTATCCGACATGAAGCAAAACAATGTTGGCAACAACTGCAAACCACAAAAATATGTCTGCCCTAAAGGGTCGAGGATAAAATGCCGTTTTTTTAATTTTTTTGATGGTCATGTCTTTTTTTTCCTTTTTTCTCATCAGATGGCCTGTGTGGTCATTGACTTATCATGTCTTGATCTTATAATTTAGCTATCTACCTAGTTACATGTTTTGTGTCGTCAATATCTTGATAGAAATATTAGCCTCACAAGGATAAAAGGATACCGCCAGACCTGCATCTGATTTCTTTTGGTTGACTGAAAAGGCCTACAGCAGACATCCATGCCCAGATTGGAGTATCAGCAGCATTTCCGAGGATTCTCTAGATGGCTATGGCTTGCACATCTGCTAGAAAAACTCAGTCCTGTGATCTGTGGAGATTTGAAACTTGTTTGATGCCGTGAAGTTGATGGATTTGCGTGTCTTGTTGGAAGAAAAGTTAAGGGAAGCAGCTTGCTTTGGTGATGCAGAAGCAGCAGAAACTTTGATAAATAAGGGTGTTGACATCAATTCTAAGAACCGCATTAATGGATGGTGAGTTTTCTCTTGCATGCACTCTTTGCATTTAGTTTTTCATATAACAAAGGTAGTGCAGCAGGACATGCTATGTAAAAGTATGACCAACTCCAATATGTCTGTATTTGTGCTTAGCCATGTCATGGCTGAAGTCAGTGTGGGGTTTGTAAACAAACAATTTAGGTACTGGGTGAGTTATTATCCCCCACATGTTTTACAAATGAACCAAGTGGAGCAATCAAACGTTGTTGAAATCATTTGGTCAGGGTCTCAACAAAACTGGTGGCATGTCATTCCCATCGTATCAGAACAAGAGGGTTAGCATTAATCTCAAACAATCAACAGTGGAGCAGTCACAAGCCTTGTCACATCTGCAATCCAATCTCCAACATCATGCTATTTCTGCATTTATCTCAACTTGAACACGTCTAGCACTCAGGATTCTTATCTTTGATTTCCCCCCAATTTCTCTCCAATATCAAAGGGTACCTACATAGGTACCTTAGAAAACTCACTCGACGATTTATGACGATGACGAAGCTAACGGAGAGTGGGATGCCTCCGAAACGCCAGCTTCCCTGATTTAAATTGGATAATAAATCATCGTGTGAGTTTTCTCTCTCAAGTTCTCAAAGTTTCCACCCCGATTATGGTGATCGCTTGATACCTACCTTTTTTATTGGTTAAGAAAACATGTTTTTCCTGACAGTAAAAGGGTCTAGGTATCAAGGCAGGCCTGACCAATGCTTACCCTTGTGGTATTTTTATTTTGAAAATCTCATTCCAAGAAAATCTGTAGGGGAGACCGGGGCAACTTAGGACAATTTGACTTTGAAGCCCTGTAAAAAGTGTATCTGCAAACTTATCTAAATTTTAATTGTGGCAGCTGAGAAAGCAATCATTTGTCATTTATTTGCAGCAATCAAAGTGGATTTTAGTTCAGCACTTTTTTATACCTGAAGGTGATTTTTTAAAAAAAAGTCAAGATGTCCAACTGTGCCTCGATGCCGGTGTACAGTACGTTGCAAAAAACCTGTTACATATACGGGGGAATGGGAGATGATGATTTCCTTTTGCAAAATACTTGTAACACATGTTGGCTTAGATGGGACAACCAGCGAACAAGAATTTTATAGATCTTGACCGCATAGTGATCATTGTTCGCTGGTTATCCCGTCTATTAAGCCAATATGTGTTACAAGTATTTTGCAAAAGGAAATCACCATCTTCCATTACGTCTCCATATGACGTGTAACAAGTATTTTGCAAATGGAAATCATCATCTCCCATTCTCCCTGTATAGGTATGTACCTAACAGGTTTTTTGCAACGTTCTGTACAGTTGGACAACTGGGCTTAATGTTAGGCGAGAGCATGACATCACTAATTAAGAAGTCATAAATTAATTATGTCTATCAAACATTGTTTTTTTGAAATGGTCAGCACAAAAAACTCAACTAAAAAACAAGTTTTTGTTTGAAATGTATCGATGCATCACAACTGGCAGGAAGTAGGTGCACCTACAAAGTATGATACATTTTTACAACACTACAAAAAGACAGTTAATTGCAGTTTATAGGAGTTAAAATGGCTTAAATACTTGCAGGAAACAACATTTCCATGCAAATTTACCTCAAGTTATTAGCTACTAGACCTTTCCCACAGGAACTCTGAAAATAACAGGAAACACTTTTGATCTCGGTTTACCATTTAGTAACGATTGGGTTTCCATTTGTTAAAGGATGGTTAAAGGTTTCCATTTGTTAAAGGATGAAAAACACTGTCAATTTCAAATTTCAACAATGTTGCAGCAATGTTGAAATGAAATGAATGAATTTTGAAAATCATTGCTGGTTAATTCGATAATGTTGCAGCAAAAACGATAATTTTCTGCAGGAGCTGTGGGTTCAAAAGTTTAAGAACCAGCTGGATAATAAAGCTACCTTTCGAACTGCATGAACCATTCTTCTGATGTTCAACTGTGCCCCGTCTGTAATGTCTAACTGTGCCCCGGTGGTGTTTTTCTCCAAAGGTCGTGTCATATCTCTTACTTGCTTTAAGGCCAAGGTAATTTGTCCACATCTGCTTGAAGACATTATCTGGACATAGTTTTTAAAAGAAACGATTTTCATTTTGTCGTCCCCTGCTTGACACGAAAAAATATGAAAGAAATTTTATGGCATTTCACTTTACATGCTGGAAACAGATTTTTCCTATCTGATCACAGAATAGAAAGTCACTGAGAGATATTATTATGGGCCAAATATTGCAGTGTCAGGTGGCCACTTGTGTGCCAAAATGCATCTGTATTACTGAACTTCTTATGGGTCAAAATGCCATCGTCCAACTGTGCCCGGTGTCCAGCCGTGCCCTTGTCTCCCCTAATCTTGCAGCACTGGCACTGTTGGCTGTCGCAAAGACCAATGATACATTCAGTTAACAAAAGGGCAGAATAAAAGAGATGTTGAAGATCGTACCCATGTGCATTCTCCAAAACTAAGGAAACCGACAAATGTCTGATTGAAAACATTACTTGAATCACAATCAATCTTGTCCATCAATCTATTCTTGCAATTTTTGTAGGCCCAGGCCTGACGAGAGGGGGGGTGAAGCGGTGTATTTTTCCCCGGGCCCCGCGATTTGTGGGGCCCCGCACACTTTTGCTTTTTTTTTTGTATTTGTTCCGCGCTCGTTTTTTTTTTCAAGAATTCTCTTTTCAAATCCATTTTTCACGCAGAAATTTGGGGTTGCATTTCGGAGCAATTTCGTTTATACGCATCACCCATGCCATCTTTTGCATATTTTCCACCGTAGTGGAAACAATTGGTGGAAAATTTAGGCATTTGAACCATTTGAACAGTTCACCGCTATCTTTTAGAGTCGTCTTTCTTTGCTTTTTACTGTGTTTTGCAAGTTCTTATTGCTGTTGCTGCACCGCACGATATTTGATTTCGTTCAGAGGGCCCCGCAACTGAACTTTCACCCCGGACCCCGTAAATTCTCTCGGCGGGCCTGTGTAGGCCTAGTGTGTCCCTGAGTTGTTACGCACAGTATTTATAAGGAAGGAGCCATCTGCTTGTGAAAAAGTGCCAAAGCCATTTGGAACGAATCACAGCCTGCAAGAATCTTAACTCTTCACATGTTGACCTGCCTTTGGTAATAATGGTGAACCAATGTTGCACGCTCCGTTGCAGCAAGTCCGCATTGCCTTGTGGACTTCAAAGTGACTCGGAGCTCTGGCAGTTGGCTTGCCCTTTTTATTTTTTTTCTGATACCACCGATGGGTCATTTTTCATTCATTAGGTACATCTTCTAGGTATGTTCTGTTTTTCTTTTTTCCAGGACGGCAATACATTGGGCTTCCAAACGGAATCATGAGCACATTGTGAGAATTTTGATGAATAATGGTGCTGATGTCAATATTCTTGGAAATAATGGCGAATCAGCTGTGTTGCTGACAGCTAATCCAAACATTGTGGCAATGTTGAAGGGAGCACCTGATTCCACTCCATGCGGAGTTCATAGCCAGTCAACAGGGAGTAACTTATTCTCGAAATTGGCTCCAAGAAATCATGCGAATGATGATTCGCCTAATTCAGAATTTATGCCATCTTATCTCAGCAACCCTCCATTGAACTACAAGGTCAGTCTTCCATATTCCAGTGCGATAGATAGGTACCTACCATGTTTATTTGTGCTGAAAAGGGTCCGCGAAACTTCTGCCTGGAAACAAATATTCGTATGATGTCAATTTTTGGTGGAACTGAGCCATTATAAAAAAAGCAAAGGCATCAATCTTTGAGACTAATTTAGTTCTTTGACTGCAAGTTCACAACACTCGCAGATAAAATAATAAAACGCCGTTGGGGTAAATAGGATACAGTCTAAAAGAATGTTGGGATAAATTGGGTGCAAATTTTGGGTTGGGTAATAAGTTTGCTAATAATTGTGGCACAGTTTGAGTTACCCTGGCTTTGATTGTTTTAAATGTGCATAACAATAACGGGTAGGCCATTCTGAAGACTGCTTTATCGTTCATTATCGGTGGCGAGATCCAGTCAGAGTAAGGGGTTGTTATGTTAAGCTTACCTTGGAGTTGTGAGGTAAATCTGGCCATTTAAAACAATGCTAATTTTTCCCTCATTCTCGGAGGTAAGCGTGATCGTCGACTGGATCTCGCTGCCACAGGTTTTTCGTATTTCTCTTTTTTGACATCGTTTTTGCAATCTCGTTATGGTGGTCACAATAAAAAAGTAAACGGTACCTAACTACTTACCGCACTCAAGGAGCGGCAAGAAAATGATACGGCAAATCCCAGGTGAAGTCTGCTGCCTTGCCTCCCTTCAATTGACGGACTTTGTATTTGCATGTCTTCATGTGTCCTGATTGAGAGTCTGGGCTGGACAACAAACACATTTTGGGTTTGCCATGGTGGTTTTAGGCTAGGAAACTTATCTAAATAAAGATTTAGGCCAGAAATCCTTGTGATTGCACAACGATTATTGGCTCACTTGATTCTCGATGAAGCCAGTGGTTCCAGGAAAAGTGGTGGACCCCAGGTGGGGTATGATATCTCCTGTTTGTGTCTTTAGGTTGATCTCGCTGTGCCGTTCAGTGACACAGGAAAATCTCATAGATATGATGCCAATGGAAGAAACTTCTTGGGCTGTGAGAATGGTTCGGCTTCTGGAACATCTTATACGCATTCCTTAAAAGCTGGAATTCCTTTGAGCACTTCAGATGGTAAGCTTACCTAGTTGCTTCATGCTTGCTAGTTAACCTTCTTTATTTAGGCGATATGAAAGGACTCACAACTGATATTGGGATGGTCATTCCATCAATGACCAGAAGATATTCCCAAAATCATGGCAGCAACGATGGTCTCCAACCTTACAGAAATGGGACACAATTATTCGTGACACTTGGAAGTTTTAAAATTTTTCCTGTCGCAACTGCAGAACTGTTCGTGAGTTCGTAACAATGGCCTGTTCTTCTGCCTTCGGCAGAAAATTTGTCAAACAGTTGTCTTTTTCCACAATTCATTAACAGTGTTGTACCTACTGCATGAAAGATTACCAATCTTTGCAATATCTCCGAATGAATCCATTTAGGCTAACTGTACAGGTGTTTTGATCTGACACCGTGAACGTGTGTATTGAGGAAAGAGTGAATAATTTCTTTGTTTAATAACTTGTTTTTATTCCTAACTTTAGTTTAAAAATAACAGAGGAGACATGTTGAGGAGAGATTTGCCCAAGCAGGATAACAGATCTCAACGATTGTAATTTTGTATTTTTTCAGAGCTGATTTTGAAAATTCGTGTTGCCGGGACATCATGCACCGATTTCATTGAAATTGACATTCCTCGTGATAAGCCATTAACATATTCAGAGCTGGTGGAAACATGCTGCGAAGAACTGGGTGTTGATGTTCAACATTTTGAGCGCTTGCGGAAGTTACCAAATACGGTGTTGCGTCGGGACAAAGATGTCCAGAGGCTGGTTGATTATCAAGAGTTGGAAGTTGTGGTTAGTGCTATTGGAATGTCATCGACAGAGAATCGCAGAGCATTTGGTTTTGTTGATGGTTTTCGAAGACAGACAATACTGTACTGATGATAATTTTCTCTTAAAGTATGGGTATCCTACCATAATGCGCCAAAGTGAAATGCTGTTTTTTGTTACTGGTCAGCTAATGGCATCATAAGATTTATTTTTCAGTAACAATAAAATGTTGATGTGGCCGACTTGTATATCAGTTTTTATTGAAAGCCTGCCTGGTTTGTGAGCAGGTTTTCTAGCATGGTCCTAAGTTTTGTCAGTGTCTGAGCCAGTAGCCGCACTTTGTCTTAACTTCCTTATCTTAACTTCCAATCGGTGTGGGGTTCAATTATTTATCAATCTGAGGGGTATGCTGCATTGTTTTACCAAAAATCAGTGAACCTTACGAGTATAAACTGCAAGGCATGCAGAATAAGGCAACTTAACAGTGAAAATTATGAACCAGTTGATCGTTGCACATAATTGCCTGCCATAAGTTGTGGCACCAATATAGAGTAAGAAAGAAAAGACTGGCATGTTTGTGATTTGCAGGTGTGCTTCCTCTGCAGGTCTCGCTTTAAATAAAACTGCTGTTCTGTTTTTCTTTGGCAAGTCTCGTGGTGCTCATCATAAGGTTTTGATAGCGTTTCAGATCTTAATGCAAACGGCTTTTTTATTTCTTCACTTGATTACCAACAACTTGAGGAAAAGCATAAACTTGGCTCAGATGATGAGTTCTAAGACATGTTTTGGAGCCTTCCACTTTGTTTTCCACTTTGATGTATCGTTTGGCTCTTTGCTTCATGTCACTGAACCTTCTTTGGTATCCTTTATTTGGATAAAGTTTTGGTTTTGGTGGAAATGCTTAATTTCTCCAATGGTAAACGCTTCAATTTCTGAGTGGAAGAAAGGAATAGAATAGACAGGAATCTCTCCAGATAAACCAGGCATACTTCGGGCTCCAACATAGAGCAAAACAGTTTTCTCTCCAAAGGTAGCAGAGCCTGCCAGACTTCATGACAAAATACAATAAAATGTGTCTGCAAATCAGTAGGTGTATCTCAGTTTATTAGCCAGTATTTTATCAGAGTGACAGCAGCAGCAGTGACATCCAAAATTCATTTGGCCATGAACCTTTGGTGTAGAAATACTGAAAACAGCATGTTTCAGAAAAATTTGTGACATTAACAGGTTTAGCAACTTCACACACCATATCAAAAGCAGTAGGATACAATACGAAAAAACAGTGAATCTAAAATCTGTGTAAAGAGTGGTTTTGTTTTCTTGATCATGCTGTGTGGATCAGGATAACCCACAATATTCTGTGTGAAACTAGTATTAAGACATGTACCAAATCTCTCCACGGATTGGAAAACCAGGAACAACTGAGTGAACTGCCATTGACAGACTTTTATAACATCACAGGAAATGCATGGTGTGGTTGGTTGGGTTTGGTTGGATCAAGAGAACAAATTGTCATTGTGGATTTGGTCTACATTTTGACATTATCACTACCCATTTTCAAGCACTGGATCACATTGGGAAGGTACCTACCATAATATTTCTATTTTATTGCATTCACCCAACAACTGCCTGTGATATTTTGAAAAGTAATTTAAATTTTAAACTCGTATCAAATCGTTATATATCTTGATAGTTTCTTCCTTGTTGATTATTAATGTCATGATCTTCTCCGTTATTCTTGGCAGCAGCAGAGAATTTTTTTAAACAGAGATGAGAGACTCCTGAAGTTGATTTACCCTGACAAATTCAGGAATAGCTCTCGGTTTAGGTGATGAAAACGAACGTTGTGCGAGGTGTGACCAACTGAAGGTGGGCTTGGCCCTCAAGCATTTGAGCGACACTTCAGACAGAGATTGCCTCTTATGAACCTTTCTGCGGTACCAACCCCTTCACATTTTTTTCATTTGCTGTGCAGGAAGACTGCACATAGGATTTCGTACAAAGCTGTAGGTACCTGCAAAAATTCGGGAGTGCTGGAGCGCATCCAAGCAACAAATGGTAAAGATCAATTGAATGCTCTCAGTACCGACGTAAAATGGGAGTGGCATGGATTTCTGATTAGGCCCTAGTCCAGTACAACCGTTGCACTTCGCAGCTGGTTTTTCCATTTCTGGTATCAACGCCTGAACTTTTGGCAGTTTCAAATTTTCTTTCGCTCTTTATTTTAAACATGTGTCATGCTTTCTACCCAATGTTTTCCAAGAAATGGATTTCTGCAAATCAATGGAGTTTACCTACAAAACTTGGCATCTGAAATATGAAGGAATCTCTGTACTGACATCAACTATGGCGTGCATCCGAGATGTTTTCCAACTTTTATCATGTTGTTTTGCATTTATTTTGGAATTCTGCCAACAGCATTGCAAATCGTTGCTGAATTGTTTTGGTTCTTGAATGCCTCAATCAAACTGCATTTGGTAAAAGTACCTTCCGGTGCAGGTACGTACACAGTTACCACAAAGGCGCTGTTACCGACATGAGTCAGAAATCTTGGTGCAGGTACGTATACAGTTACCACTAAGGCGCTCTTACCGACATGAGTCAGAAATCTAGGTGCAGGTAAATATTGCCTACAGTTGCCACTAAGGCGCTGTTACCGACACGAGCCAGAAATCTTGGTGGGTGCCTACCATGCATGTCTAGCCATTCTTGTTGCACATTAAATAAGTTTTGTGGAATTTCCCCCTTTTAAAAATTTAAACCCAGTCCAGTGGTGATATTACGTTGGGAACTTGAATTCCTGAGTAATTTCCTGCTAACTTGCCCAGTGCTTTCTCTGCCTGGAACCCCTTCCGGCCAAACCCCCCCTTTTTTAATTGGCCCCCCTTTTCTCCAAAAAACCCCCCTTTTTTTTTTTTGGGTTGGAATTTAAAAAAAAAATTTTGTTTTTTCTTTCCCAAAAGGGGTTTTTTAAAATTTTTTTTTTGTTTTTTTTTTTATTTTTTTTTCCACCCCCTTTTTTTTTTTTTTTTTCCCCCTTTTAAACCTTTAAAAAAGGGTTTTGGGTTTTTAAAAAGGCTTTGGTTTTTAAAAATTTAAAAAATTTTTTTGGGAAGGGGTTTTTGTTTTTAAATTTTGCCCCCCTTTTTTTTTTTTAAAAATTTTAAATGGGCCCCCCAAAAAAAGGGGCCCCCCCCCCTTTTTTCCCCAATTCCCGGGAAATTTTTGGGGTTAAAAAATTTTTTTGGGTTTTGGGATTTTTTTTTTTTTTTAAAATTTTAAAAAAAAAAATTTTTAAAAATTGGCGGTTTAAATTTTTTTTTTCCCAAAAAAAAAAGGCCCCAAAAAAAAAAAAAGAAGGGAAAAAAATTTTTTTAAAACCCTTTTTTAAAAAAATTTTCCTTTCCGGAAAATTTTTTTATTCCATTTTTAAAGGGAAGGGGGAAAAGGAAAGGGGCCAACCAAAAAAATTGGGCCTTTTTTTTCCCCCTTTTTGTTTTTTGGTTTTTTTAAAAGCCCCCCAAAAACCCTAAAAAAACCCAACCAAACCCCCAATTCTTTCCCCCCCAAGGCAATTTCCCAATTGATAAACCTCCGGTAAAAAAAAAAAATTTTGGTGAATTTTTCCTTCCTTTTTTCCCTTAACCCTTTTTTCCCTTTGGGGGGTTTTTAAAAACCCGGCGGTTTTTCCCCCCAAAAAAAAAGGGGTTCCCGGGTTTTAAAAAAAAAAAATTTTGGAAACCCAGCCTTTTTTTTAAAAAATTTTTCCCCCCCTTTTTTTTGGAATTTGACCCTTTTTTCCTTAAAAATTTAAAACCGGGAAAAATTTTGTTTTAAATTTTCCCCAAACCCCCAGCCCGGGGGTTTTTTTTTTAAAAAAAATTTTTTTTTTTTAAGGGGGCCCCCCTTTACCCCCTTCGGAAAAAAAAAGGGGTTTCCCCAAAGGATTAATTTTAAAAAAATTTTTCCCGGTTTGGGAAATTTTTTCCCCCTTTTTTTAAAAAAGGAAAAATTTTTTCCCTTTTTAAAAAAACCCTTCCCCTTGTTTTTAAATTGGAAAAAAATTTTGGGGTTCAAATTTTTTTAAAAAGGGGGGGGGGAAAAAAAAAAATTTTTTTTTCCTTTTTTTTTTTGGGGGTTTTAAAAAAAAGGTGTTTGGGTTTAAGTGCTTAAAATCAATTTCCACGCACACTCTTCTTGTTGCAAAATGCCCACAACTCACAATCTCCAAAAGTTGAAGCAAAAAAAAAATCAAGGAAAGGTCACAACCCACACAGCCTCTGTCACTCTGAATCACAGAAAAACCTTTGAACACTGACATTGGCCAGACTTGGACCAATTCAGTGCAAAAGCATGTCCCAGCAGCGGTTTTCAATTTGAAAAAAGGCATGACCAAACTTTTGTGCCAGTATTTCTTCAACCATGCACCATGCTGCGCTGCAGAATCTCACCAAAGTTCTCTGTGCGACTTTCAATGTTCATCTCAATGCGAGCTGCTTGCGAGGCAATCATGTCATTTTTTTTTCAATCTGACAGTGGCATAGCAATTGTGGCGAGTTGTTTCCTTCATATCCCAACAAACTGAAACAGCACAAGGTAGGTTATGAATGAAACCATACCACAGGTAGCCATCACCTGGCATGCAGTCCTTGTCATAGACAATTAGCCTAGCATTTCCTGTCTTCCAGTTAATTTAGTAGGTTTTAAGGAAAAATGCATTCGTGCACCATTCCATGGTGAGCCACACACCGTCGAACTCAAAATTGAACTCCTCGTTTGAATGTTGATTCGTTAAAAATGCTGGTAGTGCTTCAATGAATTTTTTTGTTTCCTTTTTACTCATCTCGTAAGCCACACTTTTTGTTTGGGTAAATCCGCTTCCAGAAAGTACAGTTCCGCACTGATGATGCTGCCAGAAGCAAATCCCGAATAGCAATTGAAAAAGTGTGAATACGGGAAGACGGAAACAGCAATTGGAGAAATGATCACCAATCATTTTTTCTTGAGTTTCCTTTTTCACTCATGAGGCTCATCTTTATCACCTGTCGGCATGCATGCCTGATGTTCCCATGGACGACATGGGGAAGCTGGATCTCCAAGGTCGCACGGATGTGCTACTGAGCATGGTGTCTGCTTAAAGAAGGCTACTTGTGAAACAGAGACAATAAATTAACATTGTTGATCGGATTGAAGTTTTCAGAAGGCATGGTATGACGTTTTTGTGGTGGTCCACAAAATAACTTTTCAAACAAGGTTGCCCGATTTATAAAAACTGGATCATCTCCCCTTTACTGATTGTCGTCAGGAGCGATACAGCAGGTTTGCCTTCCTTGATACAGGAAGTTGCCACAAAATTGATTCTTTATCATCTTTTCTGACGTTTTTTGTGGTATTGTGCCTTTCACTTCTGTTTATGTGGAACAACAAAAACGAAAACTTAGACCTAGCTTTAACTTCGAACTGTGAGTTTTCGTTCACTGTTGATCCACTTTAACAGAAGTGAAAGGCACAATGCCACAAAAAAGTCAGAAAAGACGATAAAGAATCAATTTTGTGGCAACTTCCTGTATCAAGGAAGTCAAACCTGCTATGTCGCTACTGACGACAATCAGTAAAGGGGGGATGATCCAGTTTTTATCAATCGGGCAACCTCATTTGAAAAGTTATTTGAAGAAAAAAAAAACAGCCAGCTTGGCGACAACATAAAAAACATGCATACGAATTCCTCAGTAACACAAAAATTGAAGCAATTTTAAATGATAAATAAAACTTACCAAAGCAAATGCATTCAACACACAACAAACAAATACTGCTTCAGAGGTAATGACAAAAATGGGAGACGATAAAGAAAAAGAAACAATAACTGTGGGCCTGAATGGAAATCAAAATCAATGGACACAAAATGTGCAACAAACAAAATGAAACTTAATGCTCATAAAACCTGCCTAATTGGAAGAAAGTCAAGGACAAACATCATTTTGAATCTTCAAATTCCACTCAACCCAAATTGGAGACACATGTGAAACCAGCTTGGTGGCATTTGTGAGAGATGCTGCAACCGGGATATCCAATTAAACACACAGGGGACGTGAGTTGGTACCAGGTAAGGTGGTTGCCAGGCAGAGAAAGCACTGGGCCAAGTTAGCAGGTAAATTACTCAGGAATTCAAGTTCCCAACGTAATATCACCACTGGACTGGGACTTGAGCTAATTTTTCGAATAAGGTGGAGAAGTTCCACAAAACTTATTTAATGTGCAACAAGAATGGCTAGACATGCATGGTAGGCACCCACCAAGATTTCTGGCTCGTGTCGGTAACAGCGCCTTAGTGGCAACTGTAGGCAATATTTACCTGCACCTAGATTTCTGACTCATGTCGGTAAGAGCGCCTTAGTGGTAACTGTATACGTACCTGCACCAAGATTTCTGACTCATGTCGGTAACAGCGCCTTTGTGGTAACTGTGTACGTACCTGCACCGGAAGGTACTTTTACCAAATGCAGTTTGATTGAGGCATTCAAGAACCAAAACAATTCAGCAACGATTTGCAATGCTGTTGGCAGAATTCCAAAATAAATGCAAAACCATGATCAAAGATTGGAAAACATCTCGGATGCACGCCATAGTTGATGTCAGTACAGAGATTCCTTCATATTTCAGATGCCAAGTTTTGTAGGTAAACTCCATTGATTTGCAGAAATCCATTTCTTGGAAAACATTGGGTAGAAAGCATGACACATGTTTAAAATAAAGAGCGAAAGAAAATTTGAAACTGCCAAAAGTTCAGGCGTTGATACCAGAAATGGAAAACCAGCTGCGAAGTGCAACGGTTGTACTGGACTAGGGCCTAATCAGAAATCCATGCCACTCCCATTTTACGTCGGTACTGAGAGCATTCAATTGATCTTTACCATTTGTTGCTTGGATGCGCTCCAGCACTCCCGAATTTTTGCAGGTACCTACAGCTTTGTACGAAATCCTATGTGCAGTTTCCTGCACAGCAAATGAAAAATGTGAAGGGGTTGGTACCGCAGAAAGGTTCATAAGAGGCAATCTCTGTCTGAAGTGTCGCTCAAATGCTTGAGGGCCAAGCCCACCTTCAGTTGGTCACACCTCGCACAACGTTCGTTTTCATCACCTAAACCGAGAGCTATTCCTGAATTTGTCAGGGTAAATCAACTTCAGGAGTCTCTCATCTCTGTTTAAAAAAATTCTCTGCTGCTGCCAAGAAACGGAGAAGATCATGACATTAATAATCAACAAGGAAGAAACTATCAAGATATATAACGATTTGATACGAGTTTAAAAATTTAAATTACTTTTCAAAATATCAACAGGCAGTTGTTGGGTGGTATGATGGAAGAAAACAAATCTTCCCAGTGTAGCTGAACCCATGGTTAATGAAGACGAGCCCTGTACAAATTACGAACAGAGAGAAGTGTGGAATGGGTAGGTGATACGTGGAGAACCGTTAACCGAATCCACCAGAGTTCGCTGGAGATAGAACCACCCATTGGTATACATTGATTGAGGAAGCATCCGATTGATGACCCACCCTCATTCCTGTTTAGACGAAGGGGGACTGAAAACAGTTCCGGGCTACATATTTAAAACCGTCCACCATGCGGAAGGTCGAAGGAGTTCACGAGGCATTTTTTGAGGCACAGAACAGGCACTCACAACAGCCATCGGCATGCGATTTTCAGTGACACTGGAGAACAGCAATATCAGGGATGGGAAATGGTGCCTTGGGGGTGTGGTAAAGAGCTCTGCGGTTTGAGAATAGGTGCTGAAGAAATTTGAAGTTTTAGGGTTCAATTTGGGATTGGTGTTCTGAGGTCAAATTTCCCACCAGGGAGAGTCAGAAGCACAAGCCAGAGAAAGGCAAAGAGCCTCTAGATAGGCATTTCCTTGTTGGCTTGCCCGTGCCGTTACCCCCCGAATGACACACGTGAATATAATGAATGAGAAAAGGGGAAAGACTGAAGTGCTTGAAAGTAGAAATTTCTGCTGACAAAAACCTACCTTGTGCATGATTGCAAATTTGAGTGCCCTTCTGCAAAGTCATTGCATAAATTTGTGGGCTTGTTTAATGCATTCATGTGATTGATTATTCAACTATTAAACTCTGCGCAATGTATGTTCACAATGGATTTTCTTTGATTTACATAAAGTTTTAAATTTGTTGGATTGTTCACAACGATCCAAATCCTCCTTACCCAAGCAATCTCAGGGCCTTTCTTACGGAGCTGGCGCACCTGATGTGCTCGAGTGAGATGGGGCAGTAACCAATGAGGGCCGATGGGAGCTGCACTCTGGCACTTTCAGGGTAGGGTGCACTGACCGACTTTAATCCCTGACCAAGGTAATGGTAACTGGGGGCAATTCAGTCATGAGCAAAGGCGATGTCGCCTTCCCCGATGTCAAACCTCCCTGCTTGCACAGTTGTTACACCACACCTGCTTCTTACCCACCTATCCCAATTTCCGTATTTTTGCAGAATTGGGCTCTTGTCACTTACCAGCAGGCCAGCTTTTTGGTGAGTAGTTTCCCCAGACATCCCTGGCCCTGGCGCAGGAAGCTTTTTTTCATAGGCCAGTACCCTACCCCATGATCTTGAACCTCCCTTTTTCACTGTTTGCCCATTTTTGCATTATTTTGAAAATTTCACTGTTACACTTGCCAGCAACAGGTGCCACCTTTTTCATGAGATGCCTGTTCCCACGCTCTTCGAGCAGTGCACAGTATCTAATTCTTTTCAGGATGATATCAAATGTAGAATTTATCAAACTGCAATCACAATCTCCCATCACTCATCAGCAAAAAGCGGCTAAGATGCCATTTCACAAAAAAGTTTTAACTTCCACTGGAAGGTGATGAATGATGATGCTGTTGTTCCAAAGTTGATGAACATTTCACACTCACCTGTTTGACAATAATTTTTTTGGAAACTGCGATGATATTTCCAATGAGCAGTTATAATTAAAGCATGGATGCCACAAAAAAGTTCAAAGTTGAAGGCAAAATGTGACAATTTGCAGCTTTTTGAAAAGGACTCGATGCCTTTTGACTGGTTTTTGCAACCACGTCAGTCAGCATGGTTGCAATTTTTGGACATAAATTATCCAGTATCCGGCCTTCTGGAGACATGTCGAAAGTTTTTGTGTCGTCTCCAACTCAACTG
Source organism: Sinentomon sp. SZTP_YWyxl (assembly GCA_030068105.1). NCBI lineage: Eukaryota > Metazoa > Arthropoda > Protura > Sinentomata > Sinentomidae > Sinentomon > Sinentomon sp. SZTP_YWyxl. Next base: position 16,675 of record JASGXE010003934.1, read on the forward strand.
ATGTGTATGCCATTGGACTGTGCCACTGTTTTCATGATAATTTAATCCCTGATGTGCTCCGAACCTCCCATTTCGGAGTTGGACCCACAAATCCTCGAAATGACTCTTTTTAGTCCTGTGATGGATGAATTTTGACACACTGCTTTCATTTTTGGCTGGCCTGTTTCTTAGGGTATATGAAAAGATCCGCAACAAAATTTGCTCACACCCTTGTTCGGCAACATGTCCCTTCAAAGAAGTCCCTAAAATAAGCCCTTTTTGGGGTGCCTGTGAGGTTTGATTTAATATGGCACAGTTCTCATTTGGAGTTCATGCTTGTCCAAAGTTAACCGATAAGTTGCAGTTAGGGCTTGACCGATGTTGATTTTTTCCGATTTCACCGATTTCCGATCATGAATTCTTTATGGATACCGATAAATACCGATTATCGATTTTTTATCTGTTTTCCATTTTTTTCATGTGCTTGCTTATTTCATCATCACAATCATAGGTGCAGTTATTGTTTTGATTGACAGTCAAAAAGAAAAACAGAAAAGAAAGGTAGAACTGCATTTCGATCTCATCTGACTCAACATCTTCAACTCGCAACTGTTTAGTTTTGTGGCATATGGAATGATTTATTTCTCATTTATTTTCAAGAATTTGTTTGCTATCCTGGCCCATGGGGCATCATTAACTTGCTCTCTCCATTCTGCACAATGGGATGTGTTCTCACTAGCACTACCTTTCCCACTGCTCATATGGGTACTCTGGTGAGTTGTTTTGGATCTAAGCTAGAGTGGACTGCCATTTGTTTTAAAAGAAGTCTAAGACCTGACTCCACTGCTCAGCTTTGCTGCAAATGACTGAGATAAAGTTGTTCAGTTTTAAAAACGAATCAGCAATGTTGCTCTTTCATCAACCAACCCATTTCTGTAGTGGCAAATTCAGCCTCCCTCGGATGGGGGACGACAAAAAAAGCATGCTTACAATATGGGATTTTGGGAAGATCCAAAGCAGGGTTCCAACGAAGAGCAGATTTCCATGGAAGAGGATCTGGGGACAAGGTCCGCCAGCAGATTTAGTAATTGTGCTCTTTTGGGGTTCATTGGGTGCAAGCAACAATGTGGTTCTCCCCAAAAAATCCGCAAGAATAAAAATTTATGCCCGGGGAGGGGCGTTTGTCCCTCTGCCCCCGCTGGAACCGCCACTGCGTGCCAATGTCAATTAAAAAACCAGCAATTCTTTGCATAACACAGACTCACCGCAAATGGATAAATATCATGGACAAATTGCAACTATTGCATTTTCAATTAATTTGGCACAACCAAGAGACAAAATCAATTGATGGGGGCAGGTACAATTTACAAACCTGTGTGTGACAAACTAAAAGTAATTGACACAGGCGTTTATATGGGGAGGTTAGCATTGCAGTCGCCCACAAAATGCTCTTTCAAGGGAACTGAACAGCCCAGACGCGGCATGAGTGATCTTTAGCTGCTGCAAATTCTCATTTGACTTTTTTTTTCAATGAAAGCCAATTGTGCATTGACATTGCAACATGATAAAGGCATAGCATAGCGAACAGGTCAGTGCCTCAAAACAAAACTGTCTTTTTTGTTCTTTCTGTCCAAATTTCCATATCTGTGTGCCTGTAGATCTGTTTTATTTCAAGAAAGAGTACCTACCGCATGCCAAATAGTCAGGGGTGGTAAACATGGCCACTTCGCATTTGGCAACAATGTTGTTTGATAAAAAAGAACAGGACGATGCAACAAATTTATGCCATATGTGGGATGTACGTGAAGTTGGCCCCCCCACTGCAGCCCCCCCAACGGGATTTTTACTGTCGTTAGCGCCGCGTTAGCGCCCTTTAGCGCCCAAATTTCAGCGTTAGCGCCCACACAGTTTCGGAGATATTCAGCACTTTCAGTGGGGGGGCCAACTTCACTGTGAAGTTGGCCCCCCCACTTTTTATTTTTCAAGTTACGGGAGCCAAACTTTGCGAGCGGGTATAGCCTCGTTAGCGCCCTTTAGCGCCCAAATTTCAGCGTTAGCGCCCATACCGTTTCGGAGATATTCAGCACTTTCAGTGGGGGGGCCAACTTCACTGTGAAGTTGGCCCCCCCACTTTTTGTTTTTCAAGTTACCGGAGCCAAACTTTGCGAGCAGTTAGAGCCTCGTTAGCGCCCAAATTTCAGCGTTAGCGCCCATACCGTTTCGGAGATATTCAGCACTTTCAGTGGGGGGGCCAACTTCACTGTGAAGTTGGCCCCCCCCACTTTTTGTTTTTCAAGTTACGGGAGCCAAACTTTGCGAGCGGTTATAGCCTCGCTAGCGCCCTTTAGCGCCCAAATTTCAGCGTTAGCGCCCATACCGTTTCGGAGATATTCAGCACTTTCAGTGGGGGGGCCAACTTCACTGTGAAGTTGGCCCCCCCACTTTTTGTTTTTCAAGTTACGGGAGCCAAACTTTGCGAGCGGTTATAGCCTCGTTAGCGCCCTTTAGCGCCCAAATTTCAGCGTTAGCGCCCATACCGTTTCGGAGATATTCAGCACTTTCAGTGGGGGGCCAACTTCACTGTGAAGTTGGCCCCCCACTTTTGGTTTTTCAAGTTACGGGAGCCAAATTTTGCCAGCTGTTAGAGCCTCGTTAGCGCCCTTTAGCGCCCAAATTTCAGCGTTAGCGCCCACACCGTTTCGGAGATATTCAGCACTTTTAGTGGGGGGGCCAACTTCACTGTGAAGTTGGCCCCCCCACTTTTTGTTTTTCAAATTACGGGAGCCAAATTTTGCGAGCGGTTAGAGCCTCGTTAGCGCCCTTTAGCGCCCAAATTTCAGCCTTAGCGCCCACACCGTTTCGGAGATATTCAGCACTTTTAGTGGGGGGCCAACTTCGCTGTCCGTTTGCAGCTATGGGATAGTGAGCGAACGGTCACTGGTTCATTCCGAAATATGCCAATGAAAACGAATGTCATATGAATCCCCTCAGATCAACTTCACTGGGGATCGTGGCTCTTCGGTTGCGAAAGCGTTGGCCCTCATTATAGCTCAGAGATAAGAATCCCCTTGACCTCTATTTCATTCTGCAAATGTAAATGCAAATCGCAACGTAAGGAATCCCCTAAGAACGCGGGGATAATGTCCCTTCATTTGCGCAGGAATTGACTCGTCCCTTTTCTTTTTTCTTCATTGTAGCCCGCCGAAGGCCATTGTGAAGGATTGGCTGTACACATATACCTTCTTCTTCACCACAAAATCGATGATTAGTCACAAAAAAAATTTGGAATGGATGCACCAAATGCAACGACTAAATAGCGTGTCCACACATTCGCAATTTTGTCGCGTTGCAGCGCGCGTAAAAGTTGTCAGGTGCGACAACATCGCCTTGTGTGTCGTGATTCGTTCTTCACACATGGCAATGTCGCTGCACCGGACAACATTTTCGCGCGCGACGACGCGACAAAATCGCAAATGTGTGGACACGCTGTAACATGGAAACAGAATGAACAGAGATATTCGGAAGAAAAGAAATTTCGTTTTATCACAATTTTCTGCTTGTCACAAAAAACAAGAAATTCGGTAAAAAGATATTCGGATAAAAAGAAATTCTGTCAAGACAAAAAGAAATTCGGTTTATCACAAAAACAGCTTTTCAAATAAGCTTCAATAAGTGCTTGACAAGTGCAAATAAGCTTGACTTCAAGAAAAATAAAAATAGCGACCAAAAGGCCGATTTATTTATGATAAAGATAAGGGACACGCTTGAAAAACTGCAGAAATGGTTCATGACTACATTTTCGAAAGTCTTAGGCCGGAGAGATCTCTGTTGCTTGTTTCAAAACCACCGGAGATAATAATTGAGGATATTATCGATCCCTTCCCCTCGAAAACGGTGATATCCGCAACTTTCACCGGTGGTTTTTAAAAAAGCATCGGAGATATCTCTCCGGCCTTAATTAGAGGTTGCAAGGGAAAAATTAAAGCAGCGACCAACAGGATCAGTTTTCCTATTTTATAGGCCTATTCCTATATGCATACCAAAATGGAAAATGGCCCAACTGTTGAAATTGACTGCGATAATCGGGTGCGGTGACTGGGATAGAACGGACCGGGGCAGAAGTGGACTGAGACAGAAGTGGACTAAGGCAGAAGTGGACTGAGGCAGAAGTGGACTGGAGCAGAAGTGGACGAAGGCAGAAGTGGACTGAGGCAGAAGTGGACTGGGGCAGAAGTGGACTGGGGCAGAAGTGGAGTGGTGGAGTGAGGCAAAAGTGGATTGGGGAAGAAATGGACTGGGGCAGGAGTGGACTGAGGCAGAAGTGGACTGAGGCAGAAGTGGACTGAGGCAGAGGCAGAAGTGGACTGAGGCCGATAAAAAATCTGCCTCAGTCCCATTCTGCCTCAGTCCGTTCTACCCCAGTCCCCCGATCCCGAGAATCAGCAGTGCCGGAACGAAATAATACGTTAGCGCTATTAGGTCAGGATAGGTTTGGTTGGCTTCGGTTAAGTTCGGTTATTTTTTGTTTTTGTCTTATTTTATTCATTTCAGACAACCGAACCTATCCTAATCTATAAACTGACCGAACCTTACCAAACCTAACCTAATCTGATAAAACATAACCTAACACTGAAAAAATGTCACGGGAAAAAACGAAAGGGAAAATAAGGGACAACACGTTTTGGATTTGGAGGAGGCACTGTGTGAAAGTGGGGGCTCTGAAAGATTCGGACAGAGGCTCGCCGAGTGTCAAAAGGAGGGTCGTGATTATTATAATTGTTGCACGGCAGAGCTTGCAAGGTGACGCGGACGTATGCTCATCCTCATTTGTAATTATGCTATTAAAGGTAACCAAACCTGACCAAACCTCTCCTCCCTTTGCCAAAGTAGGTTAGGGAAGATGTGCTAGTTGTGCTTAAGGGCTCGGTACGAAAGGGCGAAGTGAGGTAAGATCAGGTTTAGCCAGCTTTAATTTTGAATAATGAGGAATAATTGATTAAGCGTGGTTTGGTAAAAACCTGTGTTCGCGCCGGGTACTTACTCTGAAAAGAGATCACCTCGCCAAAATGACAGCGGGACACCGGGGAGCAGGTCGCTGGTAACAACATTCCAGGAATTTAACACCGCAATCGAAATATTGTCTAGTGACTCCAGTCACCCACACTCGTCACTTGTGATCCCTGAACGCACAATAATTTGTCCAAAAACGATCGCAAGACAACCTGGAAACAACATGCAGTTCCAACAGCGCGACATGAATGAGAGCGAATTGAGTTGCCTGCTGACAAACCTCAGCAGCCTCTTTTGTTCAGATCAAATCAAAAGGAATGCCACAGAAAACCCACAAAAGGCAAAGATGCACCAAAAGGCAAAGATGCACCACCTACACCACCGATGCCTACCTGGGCGCCTGAGTTCAAGCAGACACGGCTGACCTTGGCCCGGACAAGCGCTGTGAGAGATTCGATGGATGGTGAGGGATGTTGGCCTATAACAATGTTAATGAACCAGATACCAGACAAAAGCATCCATCCCCATCTGTTCTTTCTGTATGTGAGCCGTGCGCATTCCATGCCTTTGCATTCCATTCCTAACATTATTTTATTCGTTTTCATTGGCACATTTCGGAATGAACCAGTGACCGTTCGGTCACTATCCCATAGCCGCAAACGGACAGAGAAGTTAGCCCCCACTAAATGCGCTGAAAATCACCGAAACGGTGTGGCCGCTAACGCTGAAATTGGGGCGCTAAAGGGCGCTAACGAGACTATAACCGCTCGCAAAGTTTGGCTCCCGCAACTTGAAAAACAAAAAGTGGGGGGGCCAACTTCACAGTGAAGTTGGCCCCCCCACTAAAAGTGCTGAATATCTCCGAAATTGGGCGCTAAGGCTGAAATTTGGGCGCTCAATGGCGCTAACGAGGCTCTAACCGCTCGCAAAATTTGGCTCCCGTAACTTGAAAAACCAAAAGTGGGGGGGCCAACTTCACAGTGAAGTTGGCCCCCCCACTAAAAGTGCTGAATATCTCCGAAACGGTGTGGGCGCTAACGCCGAAAATTGGGCGCTAAAGGGCGCTAACGAGGATATAACTCACGCCAAAGTTGGCTCCCGTTACTTGAAAAACAAAAAGTGGGGGGGGGCAACTTCACAGTGAAGTTGCCCCCCCCCCCCACTGAAAGTGCTGAATATCTCCGAAACGGTGTGGGCGCTAACGCTGAAAATTGGGCGCTAAAGGGCGCTAACGAGGATATAACTGTACGCCAAAGTTGGCTCCCGTTACTTGAAAAACAAAAAGTGGGGGGGCCAACTTCACAGTGAAGTTGGCCCCCCACTGAAAGTGCTGAATATCTCCGAAACGGTATGAGCGCTAACGCTGAAAATTGGGCGCTAAAGGGCGCTAACGAGGATATAACTGTACGCCAAAGTTGGCTCCCGTTACTTGAAAAACAAAAAGTGGGGGGGGCCAACTTCACAGTGAAGTTGGCCCCCCCACTGAAAGTGCTGAATATCTCCGAAACGGTATGAGCGCTAACGCTGAAAATTGGGCGCTAAAGGGCGCTAACGAGGATATAACTGTACGCCAAAGTTGGCTCCCGTTACTTGAAAAACAAAAAGTGGGGGGGCCAACTTCACAGTGAAGTTGGCCCCCCCACTGAAAGTGCTGAATATCTCCGAATCGGTGTGGGCGCTAACGCTGAAAATTGGGCGCTAAAGGGCGCTAACGAGGATATAACTGCACGCCAAAGTTGGCTCCCGTTACTTGAAAAACAAAAAGTGGGGGGCAACTTCACAGTGAAGTTGCCCCCCCACTGAAAGTGCTGAATATCTCCGAAACGGTGTGGGCGCTAACGCTGAAATTTGAGCGCTAAAGGGCGCTAACGAGGATATAACTGTACGCCAAAGTTGGCTCCCGTTACTTGAAAAACAAAAAGTGGGGGGGGGGCAACTTCACAGTGAAGTTGGCCCCCCCACTGAAAGTGCTGAATATCTCCGAAACGGTATGAGCGCTAACGCTGAAAATTGGGCGCTAAAGGGCGCTAACGAGGATATAACTGTACGCCAAAGTTGGCTCCCGTTACTTGAAAAACAAAAAGTGGGGGGGCCAACTTCACAGTGAAGTTGGCCCCCCCACTGAAAGTGCTGAATATCTCCGAAACGGTATGGGCGCTAACGCTGAAAATTGGGCGCTAAAGAGCGCTAACGTGGCGCTAACGACAGAAAAAAATACCGCGAGGGGGGGCTGCAGTGGGGGGGCCAACTTCACGTACATAAGGAATGCTGATGCGCGTGCAAGCGATCGCGTATCTACTCGAGAGAATGGTGTTGAAATCGTGTTGCCCGTTGGCTCCAACTAATCCGGGTTTCATGGTTATGGTGGTGCAGATGGAAGGGCGAATAGGTCAACACCACATAAACCAGCATGCGAAAAAACCTCTGTGCGAATATCTTTTCTTTCTCAATGTTTTGACCAGGAAATCAGAGAGAACATGAACACACAATATCCCCACCTCCACGAGAGAAGCAATAAGCATAGGAATATCGCTTATTATTGAAGCAGTGAGTGATTCACAAAACCGCTTTCCGAGAGGAATGCGCGCGACTTAGTCGAGTTCATTCGTCGGTGAGAGAGGGCGGAGACGTGTGACAAGTTAGCTGGCCTATGCCTTCGCAGCGAAGGATCAATTTCATTTTCAATACGTCAGCGAACTTGACGTCAAGCTGATCGGCCGATTGCAAATGCGAATTTTCGGTGAAACGGACTTGGCAGAAATTTGTTTCCGACAGAACTGACTTTACGTTTGCCAATTCTTTCGGTCAAAATTCCTGTTTTGGTCAATTTCGTTTCCGAAGAATTTGGTCAGCCAACTTGACACACGTTGCGCGCATGAGTGACAAAGATCAGAATCGGAAAAAAGCAAGCGGTGCCATCGACTGTGGAGATTTAAACCATAAAATGTCTCGGGCAGGTATGGTATAAGTGCCTAAACCCCGTTCAAACCGGGGCCGTATGAGCCAAGTTGTGATCGCTATCCGTTTGGCGAATGCTGCGTGCCAGCGATCTCCAACCAGTTGGCGTTAACAATGCGATGGGACAGCCCCAGCCGCGACGGCAACTGACAAGGAGGGAAGAGAGGTCTGATGTCACACTTAATCCATCCGGTCTGGCCGGTTGGTTGGTTGGTTGGTTGGTGGACAACATTTCCGTTTGCGAGAGATGTTTTCTCGAGTCAGATCTGTCACGAGTCGTGGAAATGGTCATTTGAAACAAACAGTCAGGAACATCAGTCCTCGTCAATCGAGGACTGACTGGACTGACCGAGGCAGCAGAGATGACCGTCCAGTCGGCCGAACAAAGAGATGCCTGCAGGCACCGGATGCCCCCCACCTCCAAAAAGGGTGAAACGAATCTCGGAGAGTGGCAAAGGCGTACCTACATGGGACCGAGGTGTGCAACTGTCTCCTGACCTCGCGCTTATCTCGTACCTTCTGCACTGGCTTTGGTGTCACATCAATTGCAAACAATCGGGGAATTACAAATATAAAAAAACGGGCGAAAATGTTCCAACATGCACCTTGAAATTGCTGTTGTTCGCACTTCCGAGGCCTTTCTCGTTGAGGGTTCCCTGCCAAAGGTTGTGGTACTTGGATACCAAGGCTTTTGCTGTATCTCCTCCAGCGACCCCATCACCATCAACCATGGAACCCATTCCTCTGAGAAGTGGGTACGCCCTTGACATCGCGTGAAGCGAGTGAAGTTCAGTTGTGTGAGGGGGGACAGAAAAGACCAAAAAGATGAAAAGGAGCTGATAATCAATCCTCGAAGGCAAAACGAAGCAAAGTTAACCGAATCCAACATCGCACACGGGGACACAGGAATCCGAATTGCGCCCGACCCGACAGACATAGACATAAACAGGAACAATATGAAATCCTATCCTGAATGAATGGCAAGAACGACAATGCCGTCTGCTTCAAGACATCGTGGCTTGTGTGCTGCACAGACGTCATGAGCTGGTTGGTCGGTTGGTTGAGTGGTTGGTTGGTTGTTTGATATCATGATATCTCAAAGACGACTCACGGACATGTTTCAAGAGAACCTTGTTACCCTCTCATTCGCTCGTCTCAGTCAAAATTTTCCGACCTGCAACAGAAAAATTATAGATTTCCGAAAAAGAATTTTGCAGCAAGCCGGCGGTTTCCTGCAGAAAGCCGATTTCCCCAGCTGAATGCCCTGCAGAATTCCGCCTATTTTACAGCGTCGGAGCCAACGTTCCAAGACAACCGCCGATCTATCGTACAAATGTGTGTTTTTGTCATTTTGTGAACTGAAATCGTTATGAAATCGTATGTTTTTGGGGCGAAACCCAGCTTTGGTTATGCTGGATGCCCGCGCTCAGCAAATCTCTTCCGCCCAAATTTCTCAAATCGCCTTTGTCGACCCAATTTGATACATTCTGGAGGCGTCGCGTCAGCAATTCTTGGCTGTCGCAATGCATCACCTCATCCCGACCTGCAAATTCCAGCTTCAACCTCTGTGATCAACTCTTCCTGGACTGTCCCGTGTCCGTCAGTGTTTGTGTTTTACGAGCAGGTCCTCTGCCTGCTCCGCTGCGAAGCATTTCATCCTATACAAATCTGAATGAAATTGAATAATATCTTGCGACGCTTTGGGTTTGGAAACTCTCGATGCTTATGCAGGTATTGATATGTTCAGTCTCTTGTAAGCTTATGAGTACACGGGCAGGTACGAGTACACATGGGCCCAACGGGCCAGCATGGAGCAAAATGAACTTGCCCAAATTTACGACCAAAACCTGATAAGGAAATGAGGTGGACATGGCAAGGTAGGGTGCCGTGGTCACCTGTAGTCCGACGCAAAACCAGAATGAAATCAAGCTGGACGACAATTGCGACGCCTCCCCTTTCCCCTGTGTAGCTATCTTTCAACAGGGGGGACAGGCAAACTCTTTTGGAGTTTGGACTCCTTCCCTGCGGCAGACATCCACTTCCCGTTCTTCTTCTTTCTTTCCAATGCAGGACAAACACGCAGAATCACCATTGAGTTTTGTATGAGTAAACACACAAAACCATGAAGTGATTTTTATGAATCAACCGCAGACGTGAAATGCAAGGGTCAAGATGTGGTGTCAAGAAAGTCGTTGGGAGGATGTCTTGCCCGATGCCTGTTGCGTTGCCTTCTCGTTTCCACCTCACTTTGGCCCCCATTTTGATCCCCCTCATTTCACTTCAAAACACACACTGAGAATTCGCTGAAGAATTTTTTTTGTTAACCTGAATTCGTGTAGTAATGAATATATATCCCATCGAAAACTCCCGATTCATCACAGAATCAATGTCCCTCTATGCATTTTTATAGAGGGGTGTGTCATCAAATGAAATAATGGTTTGACCCAGTCTTGTCACATCCGACAAACCGAAAATCTTCTCTTGCTCTCTTTGATTGCTAAACTCCTCCCTATCATCATATGTCATTCTGAATAGACAGCAATGTCCTTTGGATCGGCAAGAAAGTGTGACCCCTCTCCAGAGTTATACCAGCAAAGGTGGCACATGCCACCCATCTGAACCAGGACCGTCCAGGGCATCACGTGGTAGTTTCCCATTCTGTAGTCGGACGGCCTTACAATGCCCAGAAAACGGGAATATGACCAAGGAAGACATTTCGCGCCAAATCCACCGGAAAACATATTCTTATGAAAAATCTTCCGGCCCAATCCAGCAATGGAAAACTTTCATCCGTTGGAGTCCGCTCCGTCACCATCAGTGGCTGTTCACCCATCGGGGTGCTTTTTTTTACCAGTGACTTTTCAGTCCGCGTTTGATGGAAAGTTATTCGAAAAATTGTGCTTTTCCCTGTTCGTATACCTAAAATCATAATTCATGAGATGCGATGTGTAAATTATCCAACGACGGGCCTCAGCCAAGAGTTATGGGGTTACAAGCCAATAGCATTATGCTTTCGCAAAATGTAAAGCTACATTTTTTTATCGGTAAGGTTTTGAATCGGAGTGTGATATTCGATGAAAAAACTGATGCCTGATCAAATTCATTGTCAAGTTGCACTTCTGTGTGGAGTTTCTGGCGAGTGTTGCATCGCACTTCACAAATTTTTGCACATGCAACAATATTCATCGCGGGAGTGGAGCAAATGCAGCTTTTGGTGGGACGGGAAGATCTCACCAGGGTTGCATTGCGCCTGCAAAAATTATCGCATATGCAATACACATCAAACGGAGTAACTCAAATTGCAGCTTTTGTTCGGACAGGAGTTTTTTACGGGTAAGCAAGGAATAAATTGGAAGGTCTAAAGGTGCAATTAGGCGCGGGCTGAGATCGAACCTAACGAACCCAACATAACCAAAACCAAACCCTAACCCAGCATAACCCTTTTTTTCGCATAAAATTGATTTTCGCCTGGAACCAGATTCGTCACAATTTTTTCGCACGAAAAAATTAGCCATTTTTCCGGGGAAACAATTGCGCCTGCAAAAAAATATCGCATATGCAACACACATTCGTCGGAGTTTTGCAAATTGCAGCTTTTGATAGCATGGACACGGATGAAGGAGAAATCGCTGAGGGGCGTCGGACCTTGTCTCAACAGATCGGAGACCGGAAACAAAGTAGGATTTTATTTCCCTTCACCGACAAAAAGATACTTAAACCAGAACACGGACGACAAAACAAGTACTCTATACGAGTACATGGCTACTCGTACCAGGCAGAGTACCAACGGACAGTTCTTGCAGGCAACTGAACCACACAGAGAAAGAGAACATTTTTCCCCGTATACATATGAACTGACAACTTCAGATACCAAGAATTGAATTTGGAATAGCATAGAATTGGCTGTCCGGTTGATTTTGGTTCAGTGTTTTGTCGAATTGGTTCAGATTTTTGGTTAAATTGGTTCAATGTTTTGGTTGAATTGATTCAGTGTTTTGGTTAAATTGGTTCAGTGATTTGGTTGAATTGATTCAGTGTTTTGGTCGAACTAGTTCAGGTTTGATTGAATTGGTTCAGTGTTTTGGTGAAATTGTTCAGTTTTTTAGTTGAATCGGTGCAGTGTTTTGATTGAATTGTTGCAGTGTTGTCAGTGTTTTGGTTGAATTGGTTCAGTGATTGAATTGGTTCAGCGTTTTACTTGAATTGATTTAATGTTTGCTCGATTTGGTTCAATGTTTTCGTTGAATTGATTCAGCGTTATCTATGCTTGAATTGATTCAGTGTTTTGGTTGAATTTTTTCAGTGTTTTGGTTGAAATGATTCAGGGTTTTTTGGTAATTGAATTGGTTCAGTGCTTGGCTTTGCTTGAATTGGTTCAGTGTTTTGGTCGAAATGGTTCCGTGTCGGTGATTGAATCGGTTCAATGTTTTGTTTGAATTGGTTCAGTATTTGCTTAAATTGTTTTAGTGTTTTGCTTGATTGGTTAAGCATTTTTGTTATGTTGGTTCAGTGCTTTTTGATTTTTAATGGATCAGTGCTTCGGTTGTATTTGTTCAGTGTTTTGGTTCAATTAGTGGTGTTTTGGTTGAATTGGTGGTGTTTTGGTTGAATTGGTGGCGATTTGGTTTAATCGGTTAAGTGTTTTGGCTGAATTGGTCCAGTGTTTTGGCCGAATTGGTTCAATGTTTTGTTGAATCGGTTCATTGTTTTGCTTGAATTGGTTCGTTCTTTTGGTTGAATTCGTTCAACGTTTTGGTTGAATTGGTTCATTGTTTTGGTTGAATTCGATCGGTGTTTTGACTGAATTGGTTCAGTGCCTGATTTAAAACGGATCAGTGCTTCGGTTGTATTTGATCGGTATTTTGGTTGAATTGTTTCAGTGTTTTGGCAGTGTTGGTCCAGTGTTTCGGTCGAATTGGGTCAGTAATTTCGCTGAAATTGGTTCAGTTTTTTGGTTGATTTTTTTCAATGTTTTAGTTGGTTGGTTCAGTGTTTTGGTTGAATTGGTTCAGTGTTTTGTTTCCGTAACATTTCAGAAACTTCAGTGTTAGATACGAATATATGCACAGCGAATTGTGGTTGACAATCGGATCCCATAGGACACGAACTATATCCTAATTTCCCACCCTCTTTTTCCTTGAACAGGTGAGAAGCCATATCGTTGCCATTGGCCCGAATGCCAGTGGAGGTTTGCCCGGTCGGATGAGCTGACCAGACACTACAGGAAGCACACAGGTGCAAAACCATTCAAGTGCAAGGTCTGCGAGAGGTCATTCGCCAGGTCAGACCATCTGGCACTCCACATGAAGCGGCACCTGCCGAAACCATCGAAAGGAAGCATGTTGTGCCAGAGCCAGCATCAGCAACAGACCGACATGAAGCGTGCCGCAACTGTCGCAACTGCCGCAACCGCTACTGCATCTCCCGCAACCTCAGCAACCATCACGATCAGCAGGACGACCAACATTTCTTGTTGATTTTTCGCGATTGCGTTTGTTTTCGTTTTTGTTATTTTTTTGCACTTTTTTTTCTCTTTTCTTGTGATTATCTATGCCAAGCTCGAAACTCCCAGACCTACTCCGGGGCTAATAAAAATAACCGGCAAATGTTGAAAAATGTGTGTAAATTTGTTTTTAATCTGCTTGCCATGCGTCCAACGTTTAATTGGATCTCAGAGTTAATAATCTTGTCGCAAAAACGTCAAACGCCGACACACACAGTTCAGAGAACACGACGATTCATTTGACTCCTCGACGCACCTGCGCTCAGAGGGCGGACCGAAGTTGAAGACGCATTCGCAGATTCGAAGGGTTCTTGCGGTTTTAACTCAGGGGCCATTATTTAAAATGCATGACCTCGTGCGCTGCAAAACATCAAGCCCTGTTGAAATGTGTACGATGACTTTTTTGTAGACTCTGCATTTTTAAGCAAGGAGCCAAGCAATTTTTATCCCAAATGCGCCGCAAAACGCAATGCACAAAAGAATGCGTTTTGCTGCGTTCTCACGAGATTTGTGGATCAACCATGCACATACTGCCCCGTGTTTAAAAAATTGAGAAAATCCTGCGGCAAGGCATTTTCAAAAGACTTTGTGAGATGTCGGTCATGCATGTGATTGAGAATTTATGGCCACGATGAATTTTACAGAAGGCATGCGTACCTACAAATTTTGTCAGCGTTGGCAGCCATTCAACATTCAATTGCGCGACATAGAATAAAGATCCTATGTGATCAGGGGCGCGCGATTGATGTCGAATTGTGGGTTTCTTGAGCGCAGAACAAGGCATATTTGGAGTGTGTGTGGCAAGAAAAAGTCACAAAATGAACGCAAAAATAGAATTTGACAGAAGTGGCAACAGTGGATCATAACAAGTTGGTAAATGATGAACGCGTTCAAGATACACACGGTCAATGTGGTCCATCAAGTAAGGGAAAACTATAATGAGAGTTATAAACCTCCATATCTATGCGAATACGATTGTCAATAATGCATGCGAAGCATCGCCCAAGTTAAGTTGAGAACTCCGTTAGAGTTTATCTGCTTGGCATATGCTGGTTAAAGTTCGTCTAAATTTTATAACCTTATATCTATACGAGTATTGCAATGAAATTGCTGTCTTAAAAGTTAAACATGTTTTTCCGAACACGAACAATTTCGTTTCCGTTAGTTTTTTTTTATCACGATTGACAAAGATACCATCAATTTGATTGTTGTTATATTTTATGTGTTTTTTGTTCTTTTGCCGTTCATCTCACACTCTTGCGGGTGAAACTTCACCATTAGCAACTAGACATTTGGTTGCATAGCCAACTTCCGGGACGTATGATTTACGTTTAGCCTTTTCCTTTTTCTCAATTAAAGCTAATCAAACCTGACCAAACCCCCTACCCCCACCGCCCATTGTTTGTTGTCAACCTACTTGTGGTGTCCGCCTGTTGCTTGCTGCCAACCCACCTCTTGATATCCCCTATAGAGTCTCCGGAAAACGTCCCCGAATAAAGCATGACCACATGCACAGCTGCTAATTGTAAGGTTCAAGCCACTCGTGAGGACCCCTAATGCATAAATATATCTGATTGGTTGATGCTGATTAAATGTCGCTGAGTGTTTTTGATACAACATTGTTCGTGTATTCTTTGATTTGTGGAAATCCTATTTTGCCAAAAATCTTTTTTAAATAGCCTATTTTTATTCATCGCCTGCTGCTACTCACTCCCATTGCTTGTCTTGAGCCTTGTTATTGTTGTGCCCAGCCTTTACGCTTTTGATTTAATTTTTTCATTTAATTTTTAATTTTTTTTTTTAATTTTTTAATTTAATTTTTTTTTTAATTTTTTAATTTAATTTTTTTTATTGACGAGCGAAGCGAGTCTACAACGGACAGCCAAACCACAATTTGTGTGCAACGATAACTCAAAAAGTTGCTAACCGATCGTGCCAAATTTTTGTGGAGGTGAAGATTTCAATGTGGTGCGTTGCTGTATAGTTTTTGGTCAAATCGGTGAAAAAATGACAAAATGGCACAACAAAAACAAAATGCTCTTTACCCTGCCCCACCTCAACAAAACCTGCAAGCGCAACAATGAACAGACACTGCAGGCCACGAAAACTCCGAACCTCACTCGCAACAGGTTGCGTTTTGTTTCAGTCAATGAATGCAGGAATCAATGATTGATCAGTCAACAACACCACACAAAAAAGAAAGAAACCCGCACACAAGACACCAGCTGTGTGTGCATGCAGGTACCTGCTGTCGCGAGTGGATGCTGTGCAGTGTGGTGGAATGGGAAAAAAATTTTTCTTTTGGGGAAATTTTGCACCTTTTGGGAAGGTCTGGGGAAATCGACAGTTTGGGGAAATTTCGAGTTTTGTCCACCAACAACAGCGCAAATGGATTTTGCAGAAATGCGAAACGGGGATTTTTTTCTGTTATTTTTTTCTCCTTTCGCTTTCGTTGCATGTTCTTGTGTCGTGACACATTTTGACACGACTGAGCAGCCGATGCTCGAATATTGAATTAATGGATCAAGTTCGGTTTGGAAAGGTCACAGGATGGAAAGGACAGGATGGGACGCAAACGAGGCCCGCATCCCGCGAAGACACCGAACTCCTCCACCCGCACCCCATGCACAATTTTCGCCACAAAGCTCACAAGAGAAGTGGCTCACCAGAAAAGAGGCTCAGAAGGAACAGGACAAATGGTTGCATTATTTTATTCGCCAAACAAAACAACCAGCGAAACATCAGCCATAATGCATCAGCACTCACATCAGCACATTCCATCAGCACTTCGGGATTTTCGTGCGTCCAAAATGTGTGCTGCTGGAGTGCGGCGTTTAAAGGGGGTGTGCGCTGCGAAATGCGAGTGAATGGCGGACCGCGGTACGATGCCCACAGAAAGTTAAATTTCTCCTGAGCCAAGCAACGGTTTTTGATACAGTTTCGCATGGCGCAAAGCCGAAAAATGAGCGCTTCCACACATGTGTATGTGCACTCGTATAATGATCCCAACCTTTTGTCGGGTGAAACTCTGAAACCATTTGAGGAACAAAAGTGCTCAAGCTTCGGAGAAATAAAATTCCGGGTCCCTGCCAAGAATCCCAAAATCATTGAACTTGAATACCACTCAATAATTTTATGACCAGAGACAACATTATAGCGCGTCCACACATTCGCGATTTTGTCGCGTTGTCGCGTCGTCGCGCGCGTAAAAGTTGTTGAGTGCGACAACATCGCCTTGTGTGCAGACACTGCATGGTGTATTCGTATACTGCACGCGTGGCAATGTCGTTGTACCCGACAACTTTTACGCGCGCGACAACGCGACAAAATCGCGAATGTGTGGACTCGCTATTACATGGCAGCATTGTTTTGTTTTTGAGCGGTGAAAAGGCAGTGCCTCCCTCGGATTTCTAGGGAGGCGCTGCTTCTTGGCCTCTCAGTCACCAAACTCAGCTGACAACTTGCACAACAATTGCCGCCCACAGACCGCTTGTGCAGCCGTCGATTGTGCAGGAGCAAAAGCGACTGGGACACGACACGAGCAACTGGGACACGAAAGAAAAAAGCTGATCGCTCGTCTACAACAGGAAGCCTGTCTCCTGTTTCCTAGTTTAATTTAAATTTTTTGATCTTAACCAGCAATGGATCGGTCGTGAAAGCGCCGCGCTGGAGGTACAGGGGTAAATCTGATGACTAAAAACTGGACAAAAACACCCACCTTTGATGAAAACGGAGGAATTGAATTCGATTTGCAGGAAAGTTTCCCAACGGAAAATTCAAGTTTGCAATGGGCCAACGAATTTGAGAACTGACCATGCATCATTTTGAGTCTAACCAGAAGTCAGAAAAAAGTGGTCACCGATTGTCGCCATTTTGTTCACAGGCCCAGGCTGTTTATGAAACATGCCGTTCAACAACCTCATTTGAAACTTTGTGTCAAAATAGTTAATTTTCCTGAGCCATTTTCCACCACACATTAGCAAAATCTCCAAGAATTTTGCATTTTGGTTGAAATTTTGATTTCTGGTAAAAATGCGGCGGGACTTGAAAAAAAAAAAACTGCGTCGCGGCAGTGTTTTCCCGAGCTCCCCGTACTTTCAAAGTTGTGATTTCGTAAAGGTGCGCATTGTCACTATTTTCTGGTGATACGGGTAATGCATGGGGAAAGCTGTTCGAACCAGGGTCATTTCGCGTGCAATGCAAAAATTCCCATCACAAATCTCACTAAATTTGGTTTTCACATCCGTTTAACGAAAATCGAATCGCAATTTTCAACATCTCTTGCCCAAACCGGTGTGTGTTTCCTTTTTGGGCCACCGGTGGCATTTTGCAACTTCATTTTTGCCACTTGATTGATGGCTTCACTTTTTTGCAACTGTTTGCTCTTTTATTTGCCACCAACGGCTTCACTTTTTTGCAACTGTTTGCTCTTTTATTTGCCACCAACGGCTTCACTTTTTTGCAACTGTTTGCTCTTTTATTTGCCACCAACGGCTTCACTTTTTTGCAACTGTTTGCTCTTTTATTTTGCTCTTTTATTTGCCACCAACGGCTTCACTTTTTTTGCAACTGTTTGCTGTTTTATTTGCCACCAACGGCTTCACTTTTTTGCAACTGTTTGCTCTTTTATTTGCCACCAACGGCTTCACTTTTTTTTGCAACTGTTTGCTCTTTTGTTTGCCATCAACGGCTTCACTTTTTTGCAACTGTTTACTGTTTTGTTTGCCACCAGCAACGGCTTCACATTTTTGCAACTGTTTGGTCTTTTGTTTGCCACCAATTACTCGTATTTGCACTTCTATGCTATGTGAGGTGTTACTTCAAGTTATATTTGGCACAAATTCCTTTCTGATTTTTTTGCACTGAGCCCAAACTTTGTTCCTTTTCGCAGCTTGCACTTTTGACTCGTTCCATTTTTCTTGACCCGGCAAGCACCTCGTTGTCAAGCAATTTGAATTGAATTGGTACAGTGGCGAATAGCGGGAAACAGCAGGTTCAGGTCAACACCCCATCGCCGGGAAAAAGTAATAATTTCTTTCTGAAATATCAGTCAAACCTATCAATTTTAGACCCAAAGGGCAATTTTCAAAAAAAAAAAAAACGGGTCAATAGACGATTCCATGGAACTCCCGATGGCAAGCATCAAGAACAAGATGAACAATGCATGGGGTGTGGGGGGCTGTCAATAGTTGCAGGTTTCATGCAACCAAAAGTGCTTGTTGCACCGAGCAGAGCTGTGAACTTAAAACGATATGAGGCGCGGGTGGCCTGCTCAGAATTGTTGAACAAATAAAATCGACACTTTTTTAGTGCGGGTCAAGGATATAACGAAAATGAAGTCCCATTGATGATTAAGGTATACCATTGGAGGTATGAAGGTACCCAACATAAAACTGCTCAGCATGACAGCATTTGTAAATTTATGTTCTACATTTTTGTTCGCATAATTTTATCATAAAATTTCAGAACACGGCAACCCATAAGAAGAAAAGCCGTGCGGTAAATGCAGTTGAAGTGGTGAGGGGGAGGGAGGATTGGTGCCGCAGCTGGCGTGGAGTCAATATGATGACTAATGTCTCCAATCCTGTCTCATTGTAAAAATACTCATGCATACCTCCTATCCGATGAATATCATATTCATTTGATTTGATTGTTTGTTTGTTTAGCGAAACACCTCTCGCCATTCAGCCATCCGCGAGCACATACTGTATGTATGTAGGTGTAAACCATGTATAGGTACCTACAGGGTGTTCCTAAAATTCCTGAAATGGACTGACCAGATATTGTTCCGTTTTCTGCCGATCATTTCCGCGAATGGGGACGCAAGTGTTTCATGTCCCTCAATGATGTCAAATGTTCACCGCCGTAACCAATTCACCTGCAATCATTGTGCAAGCAAAATCGACCTTTCGCGCGGTGGATAAATAAATGATGATATTTAGGTACATCTAAAAAATGAAACTACATAGGCGCGAAAATAATTTGGACCACTTTGGTCGGATCTCGTGTCTCGAATTGAGTTGGTGTCTCATGCAATCAAAATGACAAGGCGTCAGGTGGAGGAGTTGTTTTATTTTAATTTCGACATGACAACGTGCACAATCAATGTTGTGTGTCAATGTTGAAGCGATGAACACAGATAGGTATCCCGATCTCTCATTAGCAAGTCAATCTGTCGAAATGCCAGAAATGTTTGGGTCGATCGCCGCTATAAAATCACGAATATAGGAAACGTTTCAAAACCACGACCGAATTTGGCCCTTAATGAAGATGGGAGCAATTGGTTTGTAATTTAACGTAACATATACCTATCCATAGCTGGTATTAGGTTTTGATGCTTGTCACTTATACCAGCTATAAACATGCCTTCTGCGAGTTTCAAAACCATTCATACCTGTCCATGTTATCACATGTACCTAGAGGGAAGCTCAGAAGTCTTTGGCGATGGCAAAGTATATTTTTTTTTGTTTTATGTTTTGTGTTTTTATTTTATATTTTATATTTTGTGTTTTTATATTTTGTGTTCTGAAACTTTGTCTAGCCCCAATATCTAACCTCGGATGTCAACACCATGTAATTTTGATAAAGTTGGTGTTTGGTGACATCCGTGTTTAGAGTTAGAAAATTGCGTATCAGATGTCAAAATATGTAAAAAACAGCAAATTTAATTTTGTTTGCCATGGACAAATATTTTTGGGCTTCCTGCGTCTCTGATGCAGCATTGAAAGACACTCAGCATGCAACAGCTTGCATATGAAGCAGCATATAAGAGCATGCTATTGAGAATGCGTCTGGAGAATTCTGCAGCAGCAATTCTAAGCAATGGAACATTTGAAACAAGTTCATGTTATGGCGCACGTTCAATTTTGAGTTTCACGAGAATCGCACAAACGAATATGACGACAAAATCCAACAGAAGTTGAAGACAAATTTCGAGGATGGCGGATGGCTGACATTTGATGAAAAAAAAAAAACAGATTGGAGGTCCGACTCGAGACACAATGCACCCCTTTAAGGGGGCAGAGCGTCTCAGTTGCATGAATTTGCCGAAAAACTTATCGTTCAGTCATGTACAGTGGCGGCGGAAAAAGATTACTCATATACATATGTTTTTCCCATTTAACTGTTGCCTCCGAAACTTTCTTTCTTTCTTTTTACTCTAATGCATTTGGTAGAAATTAAAACGCCAAATTGCAACGGAGCTTTCTAGAGGTGTCAGATTTTGACATTAGTGATGAAAGACGCTCTTTTATTTCTACAGCATGGAGGTTTTGCAAAAATCTCAAGAATGGGAATTTTTCACATGTATGACAAGACAAGACAAGACGTAAGGTATGATGCCTTCTTTTCGGCAAAAACCCACAACCTAAAATTTACTCTCGACTAAAAGACAAAACAATTGAAAAAAAACATCTTTCACTCACTCACAAAACCCCAGCGCAACACAAAATTACATACCTACATTGAAATACCTGGTTATAACCACTATCTATAGCCCAACTCAAACTTGAACCACACAGCAAAACATCAAAAATGCAAAAGAGACTGCTCCGTCACAAACATGCTCAAAGCTCCTCTTGCCCTGGAATCTAAGAGATAAGTTAAAGGAAGGCCAACCTACCTACCTAAAGACAAAAATGAATAAAGCGAAACAGAAAAACTTAGCTTTGAATTTTGGCTAAATCCTTCATCATTTGCTCAGCGTCTGATCAACCATCTCCCGGGCTAGGCACCATCACCACACCTCCCCCGTCATCCACTCAGTGCCACCTCCCGAGCTCGTCAGACATCCATCACCACAGTTGTTCGTCTAGGTAACTGTTCACCTTCACATTCGTCAATAATCTACAACTCCTTCGTCCTTCATTCCGTGTCATCTCCTGTGTTCGTCAGACATCCCTTACCACAATTCATCCAACTGCTCACCTTGACATTCGTTAATAATCTAAAACAGGAGAAAAAAAATAAAGATAAAAAAAGGATGAAGGAAGGAAGCAAAGCAACTTCAAAAGAGGCAGCTTTTTAAAAAGAATAAAAAGTAAAGAAATAAAGATGACATAAAGAAATACAAGAAAGAAATAAGAGATGCAAAAAGTGAATTAAATGAAATAAAGATGAGAACTTCCCCTTTCCAGTGCACAACAATGTATGAGTAATCTTTTTCCGCCGTCAGTATACATGCATGCACAGCGGGTTCAGTCGATTTTTCGAAGAAAAAAAAAACAAAAAAATCCCATGCCAGTATTCGAACCGTAAAGTGAACGGCAAACTCGCAGGCAGCGACGCCTAATTGGTTCTCCAAACCACGGCTAGAGACCAATAAGACACAGGAAGCGATTTATACAACATTTCATTAACAGCAGCTTTATTCAGATGCCGCCATCAAAAACTTGGCACTTTGTCAAAAAAGTGCCCAATGGCTACTATGTATTTTTTTGTCTTATTTGAACCGAAACGCACCAATTTTGTGTAAGTTCTCAGGGTAAGGGGGAAGCGGAAGCTAAAAGATAGTGCCCGAGAAAAGCTGTCACCAAACACTTCCGTTTCCCAACCATTTCTTGTCACTAAACTCTTCCGTTTCCCAACCCTTTCTTGTCACTAAACTCTTCCGTTTCCCAACCCTTTCTTGTCACTAAACTCTTCCGTTTCCCAACCATTTCTTGTCACTAAACTCTTCCGTTTCCCAACCCTTTCTTGTCACTATAAACACTTCGTTTCCCAACCTCTCTTGTAACATCCGTTTCTGAAACCTTTTTGCCACAAACTGAACACTTAACGTTTCCCAACCCGTTTTTGTCACTGATGAACACTTCCGCGTTGTAAAATTCCACTGTAAAATTCAGGGCGCCGGAGGGGCAAACTGGCCCGATTTTCGCGGTGAGACCTTTGTGAATTGCCGTCGAATGAGGTGACGTAATAATGTGATTGATACGGCAGGCTGGTAGGTACCAACCTTATGTACAAGGTCGACAATAATTGATTGATTGGATTGGTGCAATTATACAAAAACAGCTACCAATTAGGTGACTCGAATTATATTGAATTATTCGAATTGCATTTGCCGTTTGGAGATCAGAAAACAGCTCACGAATACACATTATCAACTAATGGAGACGGCGCGTGGTGGGCCTCAAGCTGGTGCCACAACACGAACGTGTAACTCAAGAAATTCATTGATATACGGGTACCTTTAACGTTTGCAATTTGTGCTCGAATGGGCGGTAGGCAAGTTTGAATTGAAATTGAACGAACATAGACACACAGGCGGTTTTAATGTCTTTTTTATTTAATCAAGCAAAATTATTACAATGAATGACATCAGTTCAGATATAGGTATCCTACTTGGTATGGTCACTTTCGAGGGGCCACAGGCCAAACGTCGAAATGGTTGTGATTTCGTTGGATCACAGGCGCAACGACCAACGAATGACTCGCAGAGGAACATGGCCATGCAAAACCGGTGCCATTAAACCAACGGCAACCCACCACAGCGCTTCATAACCTGCATTACAGTACAGATAAGAAATTAAGTTTGTTCGCTGTAGCCTTTACCAGCGCGTCCGGCAGAATTGGACTGAGATAGATTTTCCCATTTTTCGATGTGGATTTTTTTTCCATTTTCCAGGTGAAGAATTTAGGACAGATGCAATCTGCCTGCCTCCATGCCAAAACTCCCGCCAAAACTCTGCTTTAGTCCACTTCTACCTCAATCCATTTCTGCCACAGTCCGTTCTCCCATCCCCCGATCCTTACCAGCACCTTTTCTTGGAGACCTAAAAAGACTCTCCTTCAATTATCTCTATCTCTGTTTTATGCGTGTCTTTCTTTTGGGTTCTACAGGTCACTGCGGCAAACAAGGTTGGTGGCTTGTGGCTCCCTCTACAAAACAGCAATGAAGTGGCTCCTTCAAAAAAATAACAACAAATGGCTCCCTGCCCAAAACAACTATGGCTCCCATCCCCAATTCGACAAATATATCCCTCACCAAAACAACAATTGGCTCCCTCCCTAAAACAACTATAAATTGCTCACTCCCAAAATAACAAAAGGATCTTCCCCAAAACGACAACTGGCTTCTTCCCAAAACAAGTTACTCCCTCCCAAAAACAAGTTACTCCCGCCGCAAAAACAATTATTGTGCTTCCTGCCCCCCAAAACAACGTAAATAACAGAACTGGTGACAGAACGAACAGAATTTATTTCTTATCTGTATCCAACTGAAATGCATAATCCCACCAGTTATCCCATTCACAACGCGGAAAGGTGTCGTGCGACACGTTGCTGTAATTTTTATACCTTGATCAAATGTAATTTCTGTGTCATAAAAATTCCAGAGTCGAGGGAGGAATTTGTTTCAGAGAAAAGGTAACTGACGGGCCTTGTCGTACCTGCTCGAACGAAGGTATTGAAAATTATGGCATTGAGTCATTGGCACTTGGCAATGTCGGAAGGGAAGTTACCTAATATTCTCAACTACATGAGCAGTAGGTGCCTCTGATAAGGGCCGCATGGAATTCTTTGTTTCAACGAAGGGTCTCGGAGAAGCTAAGAAATGATTTGACAATTCTCATTACCTATACGATTCACGACTTCCTTGTGCAAGGATTCGAAAGCCGCGTCAGAATGGACAGAATTTTTGCATCACACATATTTTTTCGTGTGCCCAAAACAGATTGTTATTTGCAACAATGTGCAAAGGAGACCATTGGAGCGTTGACCATTGCCCGTTGTTGCAATTGCAAATCTGTTTTGAACAGACAAACCAAAAAGTCTGATGCAAAAACTCTGTCCATTCTGACAAGTCAAGAATGATGACTCGTGCTATCCACATGTGATAAGGTAGGTAACCTAACTTAAGGTGTGTCCATATTTTTTGTCAGAAAGATATAGCTGCTTCGAACGTGCGAGCAATTAGTGTGCGTGTGTGTGAGTTATGAAAAAGAAATAAAAACATACAAAGCGAGTGAATCCATGTGTGTTGGCCATTCTTACAAATCTTAACGCAGATTGATACGATGACGGCATTTGCAGTTTACAACTCTGTGCAATAAACACGTGCTCTATCGAGCCCGTGAAGAACCGCATCTGGATTTTTGCGTGTTTTTCTCTGCTCGTTAGGTACCTACAGCTTCGCAATAATGTTAGTTAATCGTCGGAACTTCTTGCATATCCTTTCTTGTTTTGTTTGCTTCTTTTCTCCAATCCGATGCCTGGTTTTCGGCTTTTTCTTCTGACCGTGCCATTCAGACCAGACGTGTTAACTTTACAGGGTGCCCATCAGGACGAAATTTCTTTGGTGCCTTCGTTCCATCACTCTGAGACAGTAGCTCAGTTTGTTATCTGTGACTCTTGACTGTTTTATCTGCCTTCGTGTGACGTTTGCCCCTACACTCAGATATTTCCGTGATTTAGCACCTCACCTCGACCAAAGCACTGATGCATGCACGTCAGTGATGCGTTGCGGCGGGCGTTTGAGGTGAACGCGGCGGAGAGATCATGACGGGGGTAACGCAAACTCCGAGCTGGGC
>JASGXE010003935.1:0-24922 GCA_030068105.1 Sinentomon sp. SZTP_YWyxl
ATGGGAGAAAAATAAAGATTTTTGTTTCATCCAGTGGAAAAACAATCCTCGGGAAACTTTTGGCCATTTCCTCTATAGCAACTTTCACTCAGGTTCAACTTAACAAATATATTCAATGGATAATTTGTGTTGCAAAATTTCATTTCGATGTACACCGCTTGTTTCTTTCACATGTGAAAGATGCATTCATCTGTCGAACTGAGTTGAACCTGAGGGTGAGTTGCAATGTGGAATACGGCCATTAATATCAGAATCCAGCAAACCCCAGTAAAAAAAAACTAGTTATCAAATTTTGCCCCATTGCTTGGTCAAAAAAGAACCCGTGTTTTACCACAAACTGATAAAAAAAACTGTGGCACCGGTTGACCTGCACTCGAAAATTTTGAGTCAAATTTTTCCATTACATGTTTCGAAAAAAAAAACAAACAAAAATGTCCTATCTTATCTCACACAAGTGTCAGTGCAGTTTCATGCACCAACATTGAAAATCTGGATACAATACCCCCATTCTTCTAGGTTTTTGCGTCAAATACCCCCCACGCCTCAGTTACCCTAAACATTGAGCTTTTCACCAATTCTGAGCTTTTTGCCAACCAAAAATTTTACATGTCCATGCACACCATTTGTTCGAATTATAGACATGACTTGAGAGACAAATGACGGATGTACAGGCCAAGTGATATTCTTACTTTTCCCAACAAGATCCCAATTTTCCAGGCAGCTTTAAGCAAACATCCAACAAAATGTGGCCCTGTGCAAAAAGTACAGAATTTCCAATTGCTCACAACTTGCGAGACCGGGTGATGAGTAATTTTGGGGCTGGGTGACAAGTTTAAAAAAAAACAGCAGATGGCCTTGCTTACCTGTGGAGGGATTATGTCATCAGCTTTTGAGTACAAAAACATTTGTGGACAAACATTTGATTCTGATTCGAGGAAATTTATCCATGTGAAGAGTCTGTTCGGATTGCCAGAGATCACCTCCCACAGCCAAGCTGCAATGTTCCGAAAAAATGCAAACACTGCAACACACAGTGAAATAACAGGACTATACCAGGTGTTGCCCAAGATAGCATTCACTGTCCGAAATGCAGAAACTAAGGATGGACGAGATGGTGCACAATCGTAAGTAACACCACAAACGTTTGGCCAATTTGCCTTGCTAAGGTAGGCTGACTCTTGAAGACTGCCGTTGCTGTTAAACAACTGACTCATGTAACTATACACGATGGCTCCACCATTGCTGAATACATGAAAAAAGATTGGATTGTCTTCAAGGTTCATGTCGACTAGCAAGTCCAGCAATCTTTGTGCAAGTGGGGTCAATTTTCTATGATTGCTGAAGTAGGACACAGGACAAACATATCGAATTGTGACACACCTAAAAGAATAAAAAAATACCTGTAGGTATTCCAACTTGCACCGACTCGGCTAATCTTCCAAGCAGACATTTTCCAAAAAGCAACAATCCAAAATGGACCAGACAGGTACAATCCAGAATGGACATGTTTCCAAAAGTAATTGCATCAACTGTTAAACAAGGGTCTCTCAAAAATATTTCGCCAAAATTCGTGATCTGTTATCATTTTTTTCAACAGTGCAACTGCTGCAAGACCCACACCTCTCCAGGCCGACCACAGCCATCCATGCTACTAGTTTTCAGGCTATAGCCAACCTGCAGGATGACCGGACAGCACTATTGGAAACTGTGTGGCTCGTGTATTGTTACCTTCCAGCCTCTCTTGGACTGGAGCTAGGTGTTCTTTATCGTTCACAGTGTGATGCTGCACACGGGACCTCCTTCTTAACCCATCGAACCCAGAATATTTCACTTGTGGACGCAATAACAAAACCGGACAGATAATTTTCGTTCTTTCACCAAAGCCGGAATTTAATTTTCGGAAAAAATACGCATGATTTTTGCACTTTCATTGCCGATCACTGCCAATCTTTCAGCCAGAATTGAAAAAAAAAATCAACAATTCCCCTTGAAAAATAATCGCAGAATTCAAATTTGCTGTCAAAAATATCACTAAAACTTGGTCGTTTTGAAACACCTGCGACAAGCCCAAACGAGAGAACACTAAAATTACGTGATTGCTGCCGCGAACGCAGCCATTTTGAATTGGAATGAAGCAGCGCCGCCACGCGGTCAGGCGAAGCCAATTTTCAAAAAATCGCCACGTCACCAAATATTCTCCGATCGCAATGAAACAAAAACCAAAATAATCGTTGAAGTGTCGTCTGTCAGAACGAATAAAATCGAATTCACTCCCACAGCTGGAATTTGTCTGAAAATTGCGGCAAATGAAGTGGAAAAGGAAACGGACCAGGTCCGTTCTTCGGCGTTGGTGATGCGAGTTGAAAAAGCATGTTTCGGCCATTTTGTGCAATCTCCGCGCCCGGACGAGGTACCTACATGCTTTGGGCTCAATGGGTTAAAGTCTCATCTGAAAGACTGACAGACTGGCGACTAGTCATCTCAAAAGTTGTATTCTTTTTCAAAATTCAATATGGCCACTAGATTTCTTTCCGAACTTATTCACCGAGCCTCGCCGAGGGAGGATGCACACACTTCCTATTTGTGCCATGGCAAATCTCGAGTCCCGAATGGGATTCGAACCTGCAACCTTCAGGTCACGGGACCGACGAGCTAACGACTGCGCCACGAGGATCAGAAAAAATATGTTGTGATGCAAGAAGAACACAATATGTTGCTGATGGCAAAAGAAATCGAAATTGACCAGTAAAAATTTTGCCCTTTGCCCACGGCCCCCATTTTCATGCACCTAATGCCCACCAGTCTCCAAAATGGGCCCATTTGGGGAATAATAGGGGAGGTAGGTACCTAAGAAGATTTCACCGCAGAAATGTCAAATTTTCAGGACAAGCTCTACGGATGCAGTGAAATATAAAATGTTCAGTGTCAAAATGCCCTCAAACCACCACTTCCGTGCATTGCCCCCCAAAATCCAAAAACCCCAAATTGTGGTTGATTTGGGACTGAACAGAGATATGAAGAGAGTGGGTTTCCACAAAAAAGTCGTTTCGAGACCAGATTCCAAAAGTAAACTGAACAGAAAATGTTCCATGAAAAAAATGCTCCAACCCCCCATTTCCACTCAGTAGCCACACCTGTGAAAAGCTTTTCGTTCTCAGAGGGTTCCGACGGTTACCACGGTAACTCACTGGGTTACCATATTAATCATCATGGTAACTGATGGGTTATCACGGTAACCCACATGGTCCCATTTTCGGGACTTTGGGGGCATTTTCATGGAAAGGGACCAGGAGCAAATGATTAATTTCGAATTGTTTTGCCATCAGGAACATCTCCATGAATCTGGCGAAATGCTTTTGGGGCACCCTGAACTGTAGTGTGAATGGAGTAGATGCTGCCAACATACACTGGTTCAGAATTTCAACACATGTCATTTACATTCGTGAATATGTTTCAAATTAGCCTGGGTGAAATCAGGCCAGCCACTGCATTTAAAAATATATTGTGAGGGCCTTTAATTATTTTATTTATCATTTATTTATTTTTAAAAGAAGCAATACTGCCACAAAGGAGGTGGAAGCAGGACAAATGTCAATATTAAAAAGGTCATTATGATAAGACAAGGATTATTTTGGGTGTGACTGCCTGTGAAGCAAGGGCACGGGAAATAAGTGGTGCTAGCAGGGAGTTCCAATCTCTATTCTCAAAAAAAAACAATGAAGGTGCCTGTTTGTTTTGACCATTGTCAGTTCTGCATTGGATTGGCCTAACAACGTACTTTGCAGGCATGCAAAATTTTATGGTGGGTGAATATATCTGTATAAGTCTGTGGTTACGTCATCTGCTTGCAAGACTAGGAGGCAGAGATCCTTCAGGAAAGCTGATGCCAATATGCCGGCCAAAAGAACCAGTCATTTTATTATTCTTGCATCACTTCTCTGCATCATTTCCAACTTTGAAATGATTTCTTGAGATATATGGTCCCAGACCACACTAGCATTCTCTAATATTGGCACTACAGTGGACAAAATACTCAGCTTTCCTTCCTTGGAGATATAGCGCATGTCTCTCATGACAAATCTGGAGGGTTTTTAAAGCCTCATTCAGGCAAAGTTGATGTGCTCATTCCAGGTGAGATTGTGGGAAATTTTGCCGCATTAAGTTGCATTCCCAAGGCTTCACATCACAAAAAGACACGGTTGAGGTCCGACTGCAAAAGGGCAGCATCTCCAGGGGTTGCAATATTTCAATACAGAACAATATCGGCAGCAAATAAACGAATTTGGGAACAAAGGTCTTGTGCAATGTCATTCATGAATAAAGGAATAGGTAGTAGGTAAAGGACCGAGGACACTGCTTTGGGGAACTCCTTATCGCTGAGTAATCACTTGATAATACGTGCTCAACCATTACAACTTGCGTGCAAAAATCCATGAAACTCTTAGGGATGTTTATGATGAAAGGTGGGAAACCAAGCATGGTAACTTTATGCAAGATTCTGTTGCGGGCACAAGGTCAAATGCTTTTTTCAGATCCAGAAAAATCGATCGGTAACAAGCCCATCGTCCATATTTCTGGTAATTTCATCAACTACCTAACAGTAACACCTGAGTTTCACAAGGCTCAAGAGGTAGGTAAAGTGGATTGAAAATTTTTACCACATTAGAATGAGTCCACAAATCATGCATGAAAAAATCCAGAATCTCGGGAATGAATGAATGAGTTAAGCAGAGGTTAAAGGTTCTTTAGTCAGTCCTGTGACAGATATCTTCACTCAGGGCATGACTTGAAGTAAAAAAATAATTTTATTTCAATGCCCAATCGAAGTTCCAACATGGAAACCAGTCCCTTGTCCTCCAAACATGTCCCTTGTTCCAACATGGAACAAGGGACAAAACCCACAAAAAATATAGGCGCCGAGGAATTTATCCCCCCACCAGTAACTTTTCCATAAATCACACACTGTCTGCATCCAGTGCCGGATTAAGGTTTTGGGCGCCCTGGGGCACTTTTCTGAAAATCGCCCTTGCAGTCGTCCAGCCAGCAGCAGGTACTTGAAAATTAAAATTTCATCATAACATGCAAAATGAAACCCACTTTCTTTCGCAGGCATATTCTTAAATCTGATAAATCAAATGCATGGTAAACCGTAAAAATGAAGAGAAAAAAAATAATAAATCACTTTTCAAAGCCAGCAGTTTGCTGAGGCTGAGGTAAAGACCCGGGAGGGACCCCCAACCCAAAGTGCACAAAAAGGCGAAAAATGCGAACCACAACGAATAAAATTACATTAAGGAAAGGAGGCACATGCCGCGCATGTCACAGACACAAGAAAAGACAGAAGAGCAAGAGAAACACTGGTAAAATTCTGAAAAAATTTGAGGGACAAAATTCCCCAAGTAAAGATGTGACAAAATTCCGGCCTCCTGCCTCACATTTTCAGAGTGTGCGATTTTTTCCGTTGAAACATGGTTTCGACCTGCGGAACAGTTGTAGAGGAAGCTTTCAGCTTTCCAAAAATACCAAAATCATATCATTGAATTTGAACATCATTTAGATCTAACTATTTTATGATTACCAGTTAAAGTGTGACATGGCAGCATTGTTTTGTTCTCGAGCCGGGAAGAGGCCATGCCTCTCAAGAAATCCGCGGGAGTCGCGGCCTATTACCCGCTCAAAAACAAAACGGTACTTCCATGTCGCGTTCTCTTTTGATAAAATAGTCAAATGGGGTCCAAATTCGATGATTTTGGTGTTTTTTGGAAAGCTGAATGCTTCTTCTACAACTCTTCCGCATGTCGAAACCATGTTACAACGGAAAAAATCACGTAATCTTTGAAAATGCGAGGCAGGAACCCGGAATTTTATAACATCTCAACTTGGACACTTTCGAAGCTCAATTTTTTTTTTGGAATTTTTTTTTGGAACAATTTTTTTTGGAAAAGTTCGGGATTTTATACACGTCTGAAATCGCACACTGTTCAGCTTTCTGATATGAAAAGTTCCATCAAAATCCGTCATCGATACACGCGCAAAACGAAAAAACCGGACAGGTGCAACACCCAAAACAAACAGAAACAAACCACTGAGCAAGTGCAAGCTCCCGCAGATGTGCGTGCACGCACAGTGAGACTAGCGGCTAGACTGCCTAAATTCGTACATCATCACATAGGCCGTTGATTCGATTTAAACTACCGAAACCCAAACCTAACCTGACCTAACCTGTTCCTAACTAATTCCTAACCTATCCTATCATTCCCTGACCAAACCTAACCCATTCTAACCCATCCTAACATATTTTGTGCCAATTCGAGGAGAATCGAAAAAATCGAAAAGTGGGACGGTACCGCCCACGAATTTAGGCTGTCTAGCCGCTTCTCACAGTGAGTGGACGGTATTCGAACGGAACGAGAACAGAAGCAGAGAATCATCTCGCTTCTGTGTTATGGGACTGCTGACGTTATGCGAATTTTCAAAGAAAAAGTTCGTCGCGTTTTGCCTCTTCCCTTGTTACTGTTCCCTGCCAGCAAAGTACTGGGGCGGCTGGGTTGGCCCATGGCGAACATGCTGCTGGCTGCTTTGAACGAAAAAAGAGAGAACAACGCCTCCCAGCTACACTCACAACAGCGCCTCTCCTACCCACTTTGCGAAATTCAATTAAACTACAGGTTGAATTGAAATTGGTTTTGTTCAAGAAGACTTGGATTTTTTGCTTGGAGTATCGCTTGCAAAATCGAAAGAAAAACAGCAAAAAATTCCCATTTTATCAAGTGTAAGACGAAAAAATTTTGCGCCCCATACCTCGAGGCGCACCTGGGCACGTGCCCCCCTGTGCCCATTGGGAATCCGGCGCTGTCTGCATCACGAGTAGGTGCAGTCTTTTTACTGATGAAAGAATTAATGTCGAAATTTTTGAGAGAGAAAAAAACAGCAAATATATCTTCAAGAATGAACACACTCACCCCTTTTGCTCATAGAGCAGGCTATATTTAGCAAGATGCCTGTCCTCACAGCCAAACCAACCAAACAGGAAGACGACAGGCTCTCTCTTCTCATTGTAGACGTACACAAAATCATCATTTGCTCCACCATCATTCAAATCCAAGGATGGACTTGGAAATGTTACATGATATTCAAGATCATCCTCAGCCATAGCCATTCCGACTGCTCTTTGAGACAATTTTAATCGTACATTTTCTATTGACCTAACAGAAAGAGTAACAACATAAAAATTATTAAGTACCTACTTGTACCTTTTGCTCATCTCTGCTAGAAAAAAGGAAGGAACAGAAGTAGGTACTATGGCCAAGGAAGCAGACATGGGTGATAAATTTAAAAGGGAAACCAATCCAAAGCTGCAAATTTTTCGATAAACAATGCATTTCCTACTTCCATTGTCTTGCTGGGCATGTTTCACTGGAACCCAGGAATCTACATCCACGGACCTAGCAATGCTTATTTTTACCAATCTTCAACTCAGACTTCAAAGTTTTAAAACCGAAACTGCTTGCAAGCAGTACCATTTACACAATGCAAATCAAATCTGGCCATCTTTGCAGTTCAGAACAGAAGGTGCTGACATCACGTGGGGCGCATTCTTTATTTAAACAAAATGGGGATCTGCATGTTGCATTCTTCCTGCAATGGGAGAATGCAAGTCTTCCTTGATTCCAAGGCTTCCTTTATTTTTTTTCAGTCAGAGGTGGTTGGTTGGCACTTGTTGCATATCAGTGCTTGCCTGCTACGATCCATTTTCCTGCTACGATCCATTTTCTTTCGCAGCATACAGGTTTTGTCTGGTTTTATTCATGACCTAGCGAAAATGTCTGGAACATGCATTCTTCCTGTGTGCAAAACTGGTTACAAAAGAACCGACGAAAAACACTTGTTTCTTCCTCCAAAGCTTGTCAATTTCTTTCAGAAGTGGAAGGCAGCTATTCCATGTGCTGACAGGGAATTGACTGCCAAATCCCACATTCACCATTTGCTTCCCGACGATGGTTTTCTGATAGAGGATGACAATTAATTCCATGATAAATGGAGCAATTCAGAGCTTGTCACGAACGAAATGGGCTCCGAATTCGAAGCAAAACCCAGTACCGCAGATGTTTCTAGCTCTGCCAGCGCAGCAATAATTTATCGTGTTTAGTTAAGTCCCGGAAATCACATCTAAAGAGATCTTCGGATGGAAGGACAACAACTCAGCTTTTTGGAGTGGATGCTGCAACAAGGTGACAACCGTGTTAAGCAGATTAACAAGGTCGTCATCAGTGACGTTATTTTTTGCCTTCTCCTATTTGTCATTTTGGTTTTCTCTGGACTTCTCTCTTTAACCAGGCACATAAGCTACATGCATCTAGACCAATGTTATAAAAGATGCAAGTGAGTTATTCCAATTTGGCTTGGCAGCATCAACTTTCACATCACACATGGTTAGTGCAGATACAATTTTTGAAATCCATTTTACAATGGTGTGTGGCTAAAACAATCATGTGGGGCAAACTTGAAAGCAATTGTGGGCTTCACTGGTTAACTGTTTGATACAGGGTGAATCAAAAATAGTGGACAAAACTTTGCCCACACATTCCTCTGTCAATGTGCAAGTGCACTTTTCCAAACGCACTTACGGACAATCTGAGCGTCCAAAATGTGCCAAACTTGTCAGCTGGGTCCCTAGGTATCAAGCGCACTACTTGCAGATTCCAAGTTTTACCAAAAAGCATCCGTAAACGAACGGAGGTGCAGTTCTCTCACATGACGTGACCTGTGTTGCATGTCAAGTTTCAATTTCCACCATCGTCAGCATGTCTGCCCTTTCGTTGCTATTCTGATGGCAATGAGATGAAAAAGGCCAATTGAACGAGCCATACTACCAAAACCTGTCCTGGGTGACTTATCCATGAGAGCAGGTACCACATTGTTTGGAGTTCCAAATTAACAATGTCAACACAATGAATGTCCAAGAAGCTGACACCCATCGCAAGGAGGACAGGTTTTGGACCTTCCTAGGACAGGTTTTGGATGTATGGATTGTTTCATTGGCCTTGTTCATCTCATTGCCATCAGTTAAGCAGCGAAAAATCTGATATGCTGATGATGGCAGAAAATGAAACTTGACCCACCAACACAGGTCGGTCATGTGAGAATACTTGCAATCGGACTGCACCGCCGTTGGTTTAATAACTTGGTAAAACTTGGAATGTAAAGCAATGCAGTATGCAGTTGATATCTGAGGTCCCAGCTGTCAAGTTTGGCACACGGCCAAACGGTGCATTTGCGGACATTGGTTTATGAAGACTTTTTTTTGTTCAGAATAAACACATGAATATTTGGGCGAAGTTTTGTCCAAATTGTTTAAATGAATACCCGAATCTTAATTCATTAATCTTGTTGAAATTGAAATCAGTCGGCTTTGGATTAGCCAGTAGTCATGGTACCTAGTCTTTTCATGGTACCTAGTCTTTTCATGTTACCTGTCATGGTACCTAGTCTTTTCATGTTACCTAGTCATGGTACCTGTCATGGTACCTAGTCTTTTCTTGTCATGGTCCTAATCTTTTCTTCTCTTGCACACTTTGACATCTATCATCCAGTGGGTTCCATTCCAGGCAAAATTGCAACACCATGATGTTCATAGTTTCTTTTCTGTTGTTGATTTGACATGTCACCCTCCCTTACCTGACATTCTCAATGATTTGTGCCAGATGGACCAACTCAGACTGACATGATTTTTGACCAATGAAGTGAAAGAAAGCATGATGGTCACATTCTCAGAAGCTGTGCTATCACATCCCATGGTGAATGCATGATCTACAAGATACGGATGCGCCAACACACCCTTGTGAGGGCATGGGGGCAGTTTTTTGGGTTCAAATGGGATTCTTCTGGGAGGTTGACTCAAACATGGAAAAATCAGGAATGGCCAACATCATCATATGCTGGTCATGAAAGTAAGATAGGAAATGAGTTGCAAAAGTTGAGGGAAAGCTCCAAAGGTTCCCACACAGGTTTTGGGAACTGTTCCCCGGACATATATAAAAATTTGCGTTGTCGTTTATAAGGGGGGACACAATTGCACGATAACAGGGAAACATTTTCAGAAAAAGCTGCACTCTTAGCTGTGTAATTATTGTGCTCCCCGGCAGATGGAACAGGGTGTGCTTTTTCGCTGTCGTGCAATTGTGTAGCCCTACTCCTCAAACGGGTTTCTTTTGCATTTTTGTTGCTATACTGCCTCTGAATTATTTTTTCTCATTCTGTAGGTATCCATAATTGCGGGCTGAGCAAATCATGTGGTTTAATCGCTTTTAAGTCGCGCAGGGAGATCAGGTCAGGTTAGGTTAGATTAGGTCGAGGTTGTTTTAAGAAAAGGTTCATTTCACACTACACAGAGAACCGCAAGCTGACCAAACCTAACATGATAAATTAACCTCCCCTAACTTAACCAATCCAAAGCGCCTAACCTATCCCAACCGACTACATACCCTCCAGAGAAAAGACACACCCGGTGCCATATGCTGGTGCCATAGGGGGGACCCAATGGATGAGCTATGAAAAAATGTTGAGAAAAAAAAATACCTAGGTAGGTAGTATGGATGAACTATGAAAAAAAAAGTTGAAAAAAATAAGCTGCTTCTGCACATGGACCACCACTGACAATCTGAACCATATGGTGGCGGTCCAACCCGCCCGTCACGCTGTGTACTGAACGTCCGGACATCACGCAATTGCACCGTCAGACACGCCGATTTCGGGAATGGATGCGACTCACTGATATTGCTCTCTATTGAAAAGTTCTGGGCAGATTTGAATGGTTTTGATGTTCAATGAAAGCTAATAAAATGCAAATTTCAATTTCATAAAGAAGTTCCACTATTTCAGCATATAGAGTAACAAAAAGGTTCTTGAAAAGCAAAACCTGTTTCCAAAACGCCAACATTTTCAGTGCTTTATTTTTCTGAATCGACTGTAGAGCAAAATTTTCCATTGCAACATGGGTTCGACCTGCTGCAAAGTTGTACACAAATAACTGGCCGACATTTTGACACCAAAATCATCGAAATTTGAGGCCATTTGAATCAACCTTTCTCCTTCCAAAACAGCTACCATTTTCAATCACCATCACATTGCTGTTGAATGACGCAAAGAAGCGGAGCGAAGAGACGCTGCTGCACTTTTGGGGATTAATTTTTAGGATACTTGGCCTTGGGTTTGACAAGGAAGCGAGAGATTTAACTGTTTCTAAATATGCTGCGAGGCCAGAGTCATTTAAAAACATCCATTTTTAGTTTCTGGAACATGCCATTTCGAACCCGCTTTTTAACTTTACCATTTTTATAGCAACATTTGGTGGACCCAATTTTGTGCACATTTTTTGGCCTCACAGGCAGAAGCCAAGCACGTTCTGTTGTTAAACAATGAACTTCATTTGGTGGTGTGGTTTGTTAGAATTTGGTGGTGCGGCCAGTTAGAAAGCACATAGCAAACCATTGGAAAGTCATCGGCTTTCTGAGGCCTGAAAAATGAAGCGCTAATGCACGGCAGAAGCAGTCTCGCTCTGTTACATTATGCTTCTCGCATACGTATATGCTATCAATATGCTATCCCTCAAATCGACCTTACGAAGTGTGCCGCGATCTCTCAAACTTTTCGGTGGGACATCCAAAAAATTAACACATTTATTTTGTAGAAAGGTTCTCCTATGGGATGAATTTTTTAGTTTATATTTTTCAAGGGTGTTAAACTTGAATGGTCAGCATTTGGCCCCGCACAGATCCTGTAAAATATTGTGGCCTTGTCATTGTTTTAATCCCATTCGTATTGAGTCCACCATGCCTGCCGCAGAGAATCCCAAAAACAAACGAGTTTTTGAGCAATATTTCAAATTGCTCATGTCAGGAAATCAGGAACAGAAAGACCTTGCCCATACGCCCCATACAAAACCCTGGATTCCCTAGACCTCTCCTCGATGTCTCACAATCGTTACGTCCCGGTCGCGTATTTGAATAGACAACAAACATTCGCGTACACGAATCGGGGAATATCCTGATTTAGACAGAAAAAAAAAGCAAAATAAAGCAAACTCAACCTAACTTAACCAGCCAATCCTACCCCTTAACATACCTAACCTATCCAAACCTTACCCAACCTATTTTCTTTGTTCAAAGTGTTTTTTCCCAATTTTTTGATGGTTTGGAGTTTTACATGGGGTAAGAAGGGTACCATGGAAAAGTGTCACGATTCCTGAAGATAAATCAAGTGTGCGTGCCGGTCGTTGCCTATTCCATTTTTACGCATCTGTGAGAGCGGACTTCTTAGCTTCTCAACGAATGGGAGAGCAATTAATGTTCGAAAAACAAAAAATATTCGTTTTAAAAAGCAACAAATATTCGAAAAACAAAAAATATTCATTTTAAAAAGCAACAAATATTCATCTCACTCTTTCCCCCTCTCTTCCTCCCTCTCTCTCTCCCTCCCCTATCTCTTCCCCCTTCTCTATTTTCTCTTGCTGTCTCTTCTATACATAGGTAGCTGGCTTCCATTTTAGAAATATTTTGCGCCCACCTCAACAATTGTTTTAAACTGACAAAAAGGTATGTTTTCCATTTCTTGCTGGGGTGCAGTTGGTGAATGCTGGATGCCAAATTGTTTCTCAGGTGTTTTGTTCCATGCTCCAGTTGCTGGATGATACTTCCCCCCACCCAAGATGGATTGGACATCGATGGCGAATTGAAATGCCGATTCGCTCACCCGGACAACACACACAACGCAAAGGTAACCTTCAGGAGGAAGGGAGCAAGGGTAACCTTCCCGACCTTTACCTAGTTCAGCATGATATGATCGGGGGTTGTGCAGACGAGAGAGATATATGCAGAGGTCGTCCATAGTATGTCAACTCGACCCCCTGGAATGCTTCAGCAACCAGCATAGAAGGGTGCTAATTCGAACACCACAGAACATTCAGGGTGGGGAAAGGGTACCTATGTTGGCCTTGAATTTTAGGGGTCAAGCAGGGATATCCTGTAGATTTCTTTGAGGTAGGTAAGGAATGTCCCATTTTAAACACCTGCAGCGCTTTTTCAAATTTGAAGAACCACAAGGGACCCAGTACAAATACCATGGTCTTGGTTGTTATCAGTCTGCTCTTGACACTGTATTAGACCGTTCTCAATTCTGTGGTGTTTTAATAAGATCCTACAGGTCCTGTGAATTTAAAAACTGCAAAATTCTAAAAAAAAAAAAAAGAGAATTCTGTGTGAAGTGGCAGTTGCCAACGGGATCGAGATAAAGCTGTGAAATTACCCACCTGTCTGTCTTGATGGTTCCAATATATCTTGAAAGCAAGGGATTTGGAACAACGGAGGTAAGAACTTGTTTCTCACTTTTCAATGATCGTAGAAACATCCTTGAAGCAACTGATACAAGCTTCGCCATAGGAAAGAGCAATGTCCTGCAGGTTCAACAAAAATCTGGGTAGGTAGGTAGGTAATTATTGCATGGCCCAGGTAAAAAAATTTCATAGAGCCATGAACACAAAAGATGAAGATTGCAAGGATACCTGCACTTTTACTTTTGGGACAGAGCAGGTAAGTACCTTGGTTGGTATTGGAGATTCGGGGAGGACAGTTAATCTCCAATGGTCAACACCTCAATCCAGAAGTGACCATTAGGGGTGTGCGAATCCTGGATTCGGATTAGGCCTAGAGCTCGAATCTGGCATTCGGATTCGAAAATGTAGGTTTCGAAATTCGAATCCGGATTCGAGTTGGAGTCGGATTCGAGGTTGTCAGGATTCAGATTTGAACAACTCAGGATTCGGATTCGACTGATTGTGGCTTCCAATCCAATTCAATTCATTTTTTGAAACATTGAATAAAAAAAACACAATGGGTACTTTCAGGAAAAAAATTGCTGCGCTTTTCAAAAAAAATCGTT
The DNA here is from genome assembly GCA_030068105.1 of Sinentomon sp. SZTP_YWyxl. Taxonomy (NCBI): domain Eukaryota; kingdom Metazoa; phylum Arthropoda; class Protura; order Sinentomata; family Sinentomidae; genus Sinentomon; species Sinentomon sp. SZTP_YWyxl. The sequence continues at coordinate 13,936 of JASGXE010003935.1, forward strand.
TTTCAAAAAAAAAAATCAATTTTCAAAAAAAAATGTTTTTGAAAAAAAAAAAAAATTCAAAAAAATCTCGTTTTCCCATTTTTGCAGCACAGTTAAGATGGCAGCCAGGAAAGTGGTGGGTAAGTGGTAAGTGTAATTCAAAGATCAATAGGTAGGTAGCCACCTACGAAAACTTCAACCAACTTCGTGAACTTGTGAAACCTGTTCTTTCATGGACTTCTTGCAATGATCATCTGTCTGCTGGTAAATTGTGGGGCATTGGGGCTGCTTGTGGTTTGTACCCTGCTAGCAGCGCACTGGAGTAGTTGGAAACAAACAAATGGCTGTTGGAAGTGTGATGCAGCCTGCTTGCTGGTAGTGCACTGGGGATTTTCTGAATTTGGCTGCTGGGGTTACTTGCTGGTGCTGGTAGGCAGGTACTCAACAAAAGCAAGGAAGGTACTGGTAAGTAAAGGTGTAGGAGGTACCTATCTAGGCTGCACAGGTAGCCTTGTTAATTTCCAAGAAGAAATTTGTTTCCGGCGGGATATCTTTTCCTTTACAACTCACTACTCAGGTTTTGTTTGTTGACATCTTTCATGTGGCTATTGGATAAGCCAGCACTTATGCACAAAGCATACCAATACTAGAAGGATCTGGTGGATTTGACTTCTATCACATGGTTTGCATAACTCTGACGATGGGGCCTTATGTGTTGCTGCTGAACTGACTCGTTCAATCAATAATTATTTTTTGCCTAATGCATGCCCATCGTCCTTCATCCTGACCTTCTCTCACCAATTTCAATTCTGGGCTTGTACAACCTGCCCTGAAGTTTCACCTGTCCTTTCTTCTGCTAAACTCACACAGTCTCCTCCCAAAAAGATATGCCTTGAGGCCCACCACCATTGATTCCATCGATGCAGATTGCATCGCTGTGACAGATATGGCTTGATGCTTCATGTGTAGAGAATGATTTGCTCCCACAGTGCTATATCATATTCCGTCGTGACCGTTCAATATCTGGTGGGGGTGTCATGCTTGGGATTTGGGATAAGGGCTAATCTACAGCCTATGCTTCTTTACTCCAGCAATACCTATGAGTTATTAATAATTTTGCTTCTTGAATCTACCTTCCTCCCATCATCCCAAACAATTGTCATGCTCTTGTATCGGCCACCCGATCAGCCTTGTGAGGCATATGCCACCAACTCTCTGCTTCATTGTTACCTGCATACTGGTGAGCTCCCACTTTTTATTTTAGGTGACTTTAACATTTTTTTTAATTGTTGGGGGCCACAGGCAGTAAAAGCCATTGGACGTGGCAAACCCCGGTCAGACATGCATCATTTTTTTGCCTCGGCAATTACCACTACAACAATCAAGTCGTCGTGTTGTTTCACCAAGGCAGCATGTATCTTTTTGTGTTGAGATTAGATGCCGGCACGATCGGCAATAAAAAAAGCATAAAAAAATACAAACATATCACCATCATTGATCGTGATCCTCCTTATCCTGATGGTCTTTTTTTCTAATTTTTCTAAATCTAATTTATAATTTCATATTTTTCCATACAAACTTTCAAAAATCAGAAAAAGCATGCAAAATTGCAATTCAAGCGATAGATCTCACATTTATAAATTTCATTGTGAGGAAAATCAACATATGACCAAACTTACAGTTGCGTTGGGACACCACTTGCAGCACACATCGACCAGAACATGATGCAGAAATTCCGGTGAGAAGTCCAACCCAACACAAATGGTAAATGAAAGCACAAGAGTAGTGCAAAGAGCAACATCATAGCAAAAATAGGTATCCAAGATAAACATGAAAGAAAGTGTTGCTGGTGATGACAACACAACCGCAAGTTTGGTAGAAAAATAAAGAGAACATCAATTAGAATCAAAAATGAAATGACAACAAAAGCAATCAATAGGAATCAAAAGGAACTGGTAGGTACCTACCCAGTTGGGCCTACCTAGCCCTAATGAAAATAACCTAAAAACCAGCAGAGATCATGACGGGGGTAGCTCTTACTCCGAACTGCGAGATAAATATTTGCCATTCACTTCAGTGTAAAAATTAATAAACTACCTACCTCGGCGAGGTAGCGCCACCCCTATGATGATCGAAAGAGAGACAACCGAAACTGAAAGAAGAAAAAAAAAGGATGCTTTCCTTCCATCCTTAAAAGAAAATAAAAAAAAATCTGTTAGGCCTATGTGCCACACTGACTGAAGTTGGTGGTAACTTGGCTAGAGTTACCTCAGACAGTGCAGCACATGGGAGTGAAACTTGAGTGACAAAAAAAAACTTTAAGATGACAAGCATTGTGAGGGCAGCTGGAACGATATTTTTACACCAACTGGATCTCACATTCCATGAGCCCAGCTACGGAATACAAAACTCAATACCTATGTGAAAAACTTTGTTGTGATTTTATCACCATCGAATTGGTCTAACCAATTGCGAACACATCGCTTAAAAGTCCAAGGGGAAGTTTCCGATTTAATTGCCAAATGCAATGAGTTCCATAAGAATGGAAATCTGTAAGACGGGACCATCTTGCCATAATTGGTGCGAGGATGTGGCAGGCAGAGATTTCTGGAGGCCTGATTGCGTAAATGTCTCTCATTCTTACAATAAGTGCCTAAGCTCCAAGCCCTGCACAAATGACCTGTGCCTCAGACATTTGAAGGTAATAAACATCTGCCTCTGCATAATGATGTGATAAATTGAATTTATCCCCGATTCTATGTGCAGTGAAGCTGAAGGGAAATCCCGGTTTACCTTCAAAATGATTCTTAAGAGCCTTTTTTGCTTCGCATAAAGCAACCCAATTGTACTTTTAAACGAAGAACCCCAAACTTCAATTCCAAACAAGAGTTTCGAATGCACCATTGCAAAATAAAGCTGTATCAATACAATCCTGGGCATAAATCTGGCAAGGCCAGAAAACATAGGTACCTATAAATAGAAGAATTCATAAATTTACACAGGGCTTCAATGTGGACCTTCCAAGACATGCTACTATCTAAGTAGGTACTGTAGAATTTTAGTTCTCTCACCTCAGGGTTCTTTTGTCTTGCTCAGAGCTTTTTTCACTTGAACTTAGCTTAGTTCCTTCAGGCCACTCAGCTTAAAAACTGAAAAGACTATCGAAATTCATCACGACATTTTATACTTTTGGAACTTGGCCTCACAGTTCCGAGAACAAATCTCGACACATTAAAATAAACTATGAAGGACAAGAAACAAATGAGAACAAATCGTACACAAAATCGTACACAAAAAAACAAAATGGCAATAAAACCCGGCCCCATTTCTGATCTCCCACACAATTACAATGGTCGTCCCATCTCTTATTTCAGATGGTTTCAGCAAGATACCAAGAACAATGAGGGATGAATCACCCTACCGACAGACAGCTTCCAGTAGATTTCTCAGCCACGTCTATTCCGCTGTCGAGACTAGCCGGAGTCCAGATAGAATTCCGATGCCGGAAGGGAAACTCTGCAGAGAGGCCTACCAGTTCAGTTCTTGAGACCCATGCTGAGATGAAATGACTCAAGTCCGTGGTACATACTCGCCTTGGTCTAGCAACTTCAATCGTCCAGTAAAGACAGTCCAGACAACCAGAGGAAGAACTGGAGTCGCCTGTTGACCCACTAAGAGTGACCGGGTACAAATCAGTGGAAAGTGACTGCAGGAGTTCAATAGAAGATCGCACCGGCAACTCTTCGGAGCAGTGAACTATGGTAGGTAGGTAATCTTCGGGCTGATCAAGGGTAAAAGCAAAAAGCTACTAGAGTGCCCATCAAGTTGGAAACAATGATGCAAACTTTCCTACTAACTGAGACATAAAGAAACAAGAAAACCCGATCTAACAAAATCCAGAATGATTCTTCCACTCCTCTCACTCTTTGTTTTCTTGTTCCTTTATGTAATTATAGATGCCTACTTCTGCATCGAAAGGACCAAAACACATAAAGCAGGAAATAAGGAATGATGCAGATACCAATTTGCAAGACAGCAAACAAATAAGTTCCTGCTGAAGCTAAATTTCCTGATATTTCTCTAAACTCCCAACAAGCAGGATGGCAGGATGCACAAATGCAGGATGATGCCCATGATCAGTTTCTCCAAAATGAAACCCTATTTCCTTATCATTTCTTCGCTTCTTTCAATTTTTCTGAATTATACGAATGATTACCCAAATCAACCAACTACCAAGGCTGTTTCTTATTGTACCCAACATTAACTTGGTTACCTGCTGACTCCGACCAAGGAACAGTGAGAGAAATACAAAGGACAAAGATGGAACACAGCAAACATGATACTGAACTGTTCGGTCATCACATCACTTCAATGTTCCCTTGTCTCAAAAGCAACCTTCATTTACAATGCCCCAGAAAAGCAAAATGACAAAGAAGATAACAAACAGCCAAGAAAAAAAAGACTCCTACAAAATAGATTCCATTTCTCATTGGCAAAAATAAGTGGATTTTCAATAACTTCCTCTGAGACAGACAACACTGAAATTGGAGCTCCACCATGCCACCCTTTACCTATGTTGGTGTTTGGATGTCATATAATTTTTTTGTCCTTTTGTGGCTGTTTTAGTGTTTGTCTTATGCTTGTATTCAGAATCACATTTGTTTGACTTTTAATTTCTTGTGTCTGTTAATTTCTTGTGTCTGTATTCAGAATCATATGAAATAAAGTCACAGAATCCCATAATTCACAATCAGATCTGGAGCCAGCAACGCACCTTGTCTCACAATTTCTGGCATGCCACAATCTGCAATTTGATCAGATTCTTTTGCTCTTTGTGCAGTAGTTCGATGCACTAAAACAAACTTCCAACACACTCCACTGACTTGAATCTTTCCTTTCTGCCAGGAATTTTTGGACATTGTTGTGTTTGGTCATCTTTGTTTCTGCTATTGCAATAATGACCTAGACCAATCCACCGTCTCTGTGTCTCACTTCCTTGTTTGGTCTCTCACTCAATCAGCTTGGTCACCTAACTAATGTGCATTGCATGTCTTTCTTTTCCGTGAACACAGAGAGGGTGGGTTGTAGTTGGTTGGCTGGCACACCCTTATAACACCATCTGGACTGAACAACTGGGTGTTGATGCTTTTAGATTCTTTACAAGTTCTCTTGCCATTATTATGTTGGTATGTTGTCAACAATAATTGTCTTAGTAAGTCGTTTGCAATTATTATGTCTTAACTTGCTTGTCTTTGTCAGTTTGTCATTCTTTGCTGTCTGTTTGGTTGTTGGAAGTTGTTTGCTATTTACGGTTGTTCAGATCTGGATGGTATTGGCGATGATGGGGCCAAGGGAAACACACACACACACACGCACGCGCACGCGCACGCACGCACGCACACGCGCATGCACGCACACGCGCACACACGCACGCACGCACGCACCCACCCACACACACACACTCACGCACGCATGCACGCACACACACACACACACACACACACCTCACCTCACCTTACCCAAAAATTTTACATTTTATGGCTCAATGAACTAGATAGGTGTTATTTCCAAATAGGCCTGCCACATCTGTCAGATTAGAAAAACTGCCTCCATCACAAGAGAGAGGGCTCATCCCAATTTTAGAAAGACTGAAGAGATCGGGCCTACTTTCTCAGAGATGACAAAATTATGATAAGTAGGTAGGTACCTATGTGATAATTTTCCTGGAGAACAACTCTCCACTCTCTCACCAAACCAAGCCCAATTAATGTAACTTGTGAAGCGTTAATAGTGGGTGAACATACGCCGGTGAAACAGTCTCTTTTGCTCGCCCTCAGAAAAGCCTTCATAGGGCGTTATGCGAACAATTCAAAAACAATGATCAAGAGATGTGTGATTATCTAAAAATGCCACGGATGCTCCAGAACAGAAAAGACTATTTGTCACCCAGGGTCACCACCCAGGGTGCTCCTTTACCAAGACATTCCCATTGTTTGGGCCTTGAGATCACGAAACCACTGAATAAGGAAAACAAGAGGAATAATCTGCTGTAAAACAAAATTGCAAACGTTTATCACCGAGTGAAGCTCTGTACAAAATTCCAACCCCTTTCCCCACAAACAAAACTGCGTAAACTCTCACATGAAATTAGGCCCTTTGCCTCTTTCGATATTTAAACGAACATTAAAAGAAAGATGAAATAACAATAACAGGTGGGAACAGACTAAAAAGATGAACATAAAATACACTCGCCAACAACTTACATTTTTCTTCTCGGGCTGCTTGGACCCTCCACACAGGATCGCCCCACTCGCGCCCTCAGTTCCACACCGCAAAGAAAGCCACGCGGCATCCTGGTTCCGCGAACCAACCAGAATTCCTCGCCACGCCGCACACGCATTTAATTGTTCTGGCCACGAAGAAGAAGGGGTGACGAAACTGACCAATCTCACCAGCCAATTGTGAGATTCCGAAGAGATGCCCCAAAGAATGGCATCTGTGGATAACTTCTGTGATCTCGACATTCCTCAATGAAGAGATATTTCTCCAACTGAATGGTGTGAAGTCTGACGAAGACAGCCATTTTGCATCATGCTTCTGACGAACATTGACAGTCTGTTGTTGCAGAGGCAACTTCAAAGAAACGATGTTTCACCATGAAATCGAGTGGCTTTTGAAATAATCAGAAATGTATAACTGGAGTGAAGTGAACAGACGTTTTGCCTCAAAGAAAGCAACATTTCACCTTGCAAAGGCCGAAGCAGGAAAAGCCCAACAACTTGCTCAACAGCCAGCGAGCCTGCATGCTGCTGCCAACTCCGTTCACAGCCAAAACCGAACAAGCCCTGTTTTTTCTCTCACTCCGCTCACCTGACCCCATACCTGCCGTCCGCTCTGCTTTGTGGAAGATGGAAGTTATAGTCCAGACTAGTTTCAGAGAGAGCAATGAATCTCAGGGCAGAGTAGAACCCATGTAAAATGCAGATTGCGAACTCAAGACTCAATGAGTGGAATCCCAGGCACTCAGCTTAAAAAACTAAAACAACTAACTCAGCTGTTGCCATCAAGACACCCTCATTTACTGACAACTTTCTCAAGCAGATATTCAGCAAACAAATAAAATTCAATGAGATATTTACAATGAAAATGAAAACATTCTAACAACATTCATTCTTGGAAATTAAAATAATTTTGCATCTTGGTGCCCCCTTTTTTACAGGGCCTATCTCCTGCATACACAATCATGTTTTGACCAAAACATATGACAACAAGACTGGAAAGGTTTGGCGACACAAATACCAGCCTGAAACAATTTATTCCCTCTGACACTGCACCACGAAGAGATGCCACTCGAAGCCGAAGCCAGAAGACAAAATTTGTACGAAATCCACCAAGGAGTTCAGATGGGAATGTAGGGCCAACACCAACACCTCAAACTTGCTGTTTATGAAGTAGGTAGGCCTGTGCAGCCATCCAAGATGAGATGTGCTGATAGAAGCATGACTAGGTGTGCCGAGGCTCGACAGAATGAAATTTGCTTGCTGCCACAATGTGAAGACGTTTGGGTAAGTACGAGACGGCAACCTCATCAACAGATTTTCCAGCTGACAAATATCAGCACTCCAGCTACCGACAAGACACTCAGCATGCTGGCACAGATCGTGTGCATGAGTATGATCCAGCAATTACCATTTCCCGGCTGGTAACTGCAAGCTAAGGGGAGATGGAGAAAAGAGCAAGGGACTAATGAAGCAGGCTCATAACTGCAACGTCATAACCAATTCGTCCCTACCTACCCAAACATAAAGGGTCAAGAAAACAATCCAGTAGGTACACTGCTGACAAATTTCCTCCACTCATCTCAAATCTCATGTTTTCTTGTTCCTTTATATTCCAGGTAGGTACCTACTTTTCAACCCAGCCAAAAAGGATGTCGATGAAGGTAAGAGGGCAGGTTGATGGCAAAGCAACTATGTGACGACTCAGATAAAGGAGATTGAAGCACGCAAGAAAATCAACCAATTGAAAGTCGTGGCAAGATATTTCCAATCAAAATGCATCAGAGGATTTCATCATGAACACAGTGATATGGGCCGAAATACAAATTCACTCGGCCCATTCTGGCTTCCAGTGTTCCAACTTCTTATTTTCTGCCTTTTCGTCAACATGATTGGAATAAATTATTTTAAAAGGCGAAAACATTGCATTTTTCATTTGCAAGGCAACAATAAATGGGTGACGAAGGCAATGATAAATGCACATCCATCCTGAATGTTTCTTGTGCTTGTCCAAATCACAGCAATAAACATGCAATGGCTACTCCAATACCAAATGCAAGCTCTGAAAATTATTCATGGCAACGTTCCAATCAAATACTGGCAATTCAATCAGAAACAAATCAAAGTTAGTTAGCAATTGGCAAAAAAGGGAAAATAATCTCTGTTTCTGTCATCTCTGACAGCAAGCCAAAATATACCTACTTCTATCAAATTGCACCAAATAGGCCCAGTTTTTCCTGACAACTCATGTATAGTCAGGTTTTCCCAAGGACAGCAGAAACAAAATAGTGACCATGACTGGAGCAAAAATAAGCAATTCTCCTGACCAGGCCCCACAAAAATTACTTCTATTCCGTGCCAGTCAAAATGACAGCAAATTATCAGCTGCCTTTTCCAAAATGTGAACTGAGAATCAGTCATGCACTGTCAGCTCCAAAATGCCAGCAATTCTTTGCCTGCCCACAGTTGTTCTTAACAAAACTAACACTACACCACCATGACAGGAATATATTGGCCTGAGTAGGTTAGAAACACCAATGCACTGGCAGAACCAACAACTTACCCCAGCTTCATTGGGCCAGTAGGTTGAACAGCACTGGAATTCAAGTTTTTTGATCTGGGCCCCAAAAGATAAGGATTTAGCGGAACAGGATTCCGATGTTTTTTGAAAGCACCCCAAAATGGAAAATTAGAGAAAAGGAGAAGATTTTTAGAAATCGCTAAGGATAGTGGAAAAAAAATTGGAGGAAAAAGAAAAAGTTATTGAAGAAACCAAATGTGATTTGGGAAATGAAGAAAAAATTGCCCTTTCAGAAAACATCTGATTTTGAGAGAAAAATTCCAGTTCAATCACTGTGAAAACTGTTCAGGAGAAAATCCCATTGAAGGGGCAAAAAATCCCATCAAAGGCAAGGTGCAGCCCCCGGAAAATGCAAAAAAGTGCAATTGAAAACCCAAATTCACTGCAAAAAAATGGACGCGACCACACCGGAACAAGCACGAAAGCAAAATGAATTGAAAACTTGCTCTCTTTCGGCGAGGGTATTCCAAAACGTACCCAGTATGAATTGAATTAACCGCTTCGGACCTGCGCATCTCGTGTCAAAAATTGCGATATACATATTTCGATCGATACATTGTCATTGGCATATACATATTTCGAACGACACGCTGTGCCACATTGAAATTTGAAATGCAAGTTTTCGCGATTCAGCAAATCCAACAAGAACACGAATAAAGCCGGCCAATTGAGATTGTTTTTAGTGAAAGTTGAGGCTGTTTTTTGTTGAATTCCTGCGATGTGGTAACTGTTTGTGCCTGTAGGGCACATATAGTTACATCCCCCCACGAAAAATTGATGGCTGGATCCGCAGCTAATTTTATTATCTGTGGGCACAGCCTCAGTTTATTATCAGTTTATTATCTGGCTAATTTTATTATCTCCTCAGTGTATGCATTTATTGGAAATGATAAAACACTGGGTTCAAACGTCCCACTCATGGTGTCCCAGACAACAGCTCTGAATTACGCGTACTCATCCTGTAACGGATAAGACGGGAAGTTAAACGCAAAACTATCATCCATAACTCCATGAGCTATGTTCAAATGAAAATAGCGTAAGATCATTACAACAGTGTATGTGAAATGATTGCCTATCTTCCTCATTCTGAGTAAGGTAATTCAGTCAGTGTGAAACAATGTGGTTTGATTGGATGTGTATTGATTCTGTATGCATTTTATTTGAATGTGTGATATGTGAGTAAGCCATGTCAAGCAAATCAGAACACATGGAAGAATGGAAGAAAAGTGGTTATTCCTGTGTATCACCCTGCCAAATTGACCATAAATGAACGGCAAGTACCCCGGCGTAGTCATCCCCACTCCCCACTACTCCACTTAGAACTCTGTCTAAGGGAAATTGAATAGTACCGAGAGCTAGGACAAGCACAACCAAAATACATGCCAGATCAAAAGCCAATTCAACAAGAGTTCCAGCTGGCATACTGAACGATGAAAGAAAAGTGGTTGTTTTTATGTATCACCCTGTCAAATTGACCACAGATGAACAGCAAGTACCCTGGCGTAGTCATCCCCACCAGGGATGGGCAAGGTAGGGTACCTTAGAGGGGGGTAAAGAGGTCTACGACGGGGGGGGGGGTAGGGCACCGAAAATGCAGGGGGTCTGGGGGCGGCAGCCTCCCAGTATGGGGGGTCTGGGGGGCTGTGCCCCCCAGCGGGGGTCCAGGGGGCAGCGCCCCGGCAGGGGGTTTGGGGGACAGCGTCCCCCAAAAGCTGAAGCTTTTTTGAAAAATTAGGGGTCCTCAGATGCCATTTTACGACATTTCAGGTCCTTTTTTCCTTATCCTGGAGGGTTTGCAGTCGCAATAGATGGAGCAAGGAAATAACTGTCAGACACGACTTTCTGGATGAGTTTTTTTTTTCATTTTACCATTTTCTGTAAATCAAAACAGAAAGTACAAAAGAAACAGAATGTAGCTATTGTCCTGGGGTGTGCAGGGCACACACCAGGACTTCGGCCAAGGGTCCCCTCGGAAAAAGGCTAGGGGGTAACATCGGCCGAAGGTCGAGGTTACCCCCCCCTAGCCTTTTTCCAGCAGGGGAATCAAAACAGGAATTACAAAAGAAACAGAATGTTGCTATTGAAGTCCTTCCTGGTGTGTGCAGGACACACGAGGACTTTGGCCAAAGGTACCCTTGGAAAAAGGATA
>JASGXE010003936.1:0-25547 GCA_030068105.1 Sinentomon sp. SZTP_YWyxl
TTTGCTCACTATTCCAGAAGGGCTTATTCCACACTATACCCATTGAGAACAAATGGACGGAACAAGCACGGACGCCGGGAGCGCACAAATCCTGGAACTCTTGCGCACGAAAAAACGCCACTTTGCTAAAGTTATTCCACATCGATCCACAATGCACCCACTGCAGTAATTTCATTTCGGTTTCGTCCTGGTTTTAGGTGAAATCCTTGCCGTTTCATGCAGATCATTTGCACCGGAACAAAACTGATCCTATAGTGCAGTTGGCAATGCTTTCCCGATTTTCAAAAAATAACAAGAAGCTTTTTCGTTGGGTCGTGTCGATTGGAGACAATAAAGCCAAATCACTTGTGGTTGTCGTCAACCCAATGCCAAAATTGTTGTCTGTTTTCTTCTGCACACTTCTGAATGGTCAGTCGTCACTCCAGTCAAATATTCGAAGAAAATGAGCTTCAAGAAACACAACTCCAAAAACTTTATTGTCGAAATGACCATAAACCGACGACAAAATTTGCGTTTGACACGTATTAGCCTTTTTTGGCCCATCGTCACTGGCACAATGTTGTTCTCGCAATGCAAGTCGTAACTTCTTTTGTTGAACCCAAAAAAGTTTCAGGGTAACACAGTAGAGCTTATGTTGGACAGCTGACGGCAAAATTTATAGATTGGTCAGGAACTAACAACTCAGAATTTCAGATAATTCAGGTCTGAGGCAAAAACATACACCTTCCCACCAAAGGAATGAGTAGAACAACAGCTTGTAAAAAAGTGGCGGTGGAATTAATGTACCCATGCATACATGTGTTTTTCCTATTGTAACTGTTGCCTCCGAAACTTTTTTTCTTTCTTTTTATTCTTTGCAGGCGGTAGAAATTAAAGCGCTAGATTTCAACAAAGCGTTCGAAAGGTATCACATTTGGACCTCGGTTGTAAAAAAGAGGGATCTTTAATTTCTGCAGCATGGAGTTTTTGCATAAATCTTAACGGTCGCAATCTTTTGCATGTATGGGTACATTTATACCGCCACCGTTTACCAACAAGACGTTTTGGAGCAAAGTGCTCATTATTGCCATGTCTGATAAGTTGTACGAAAAAGTTTTCGAAAAAAAAAACAATAGTTAGCAAGGTCCGTTACAGCTGGTTTGTTTTTATTTTGACAGATTTTCTTTTGGCACTTCAAAACTGGAAATTTAGCTGAGATTTTCATTGGCAAGTTTTTCACAAGGTCCAGTTGAATTTCTAAAGGTCCGGACACTTTGGAAGGTAATTTTACCCGGTCGGAACACAAAGGCAAGTGAACTATACAAGGCCCGGTGGTGTCTCCCGGGAATTTCGATATAAGGAAACAATCTTATTCGAAGGCAATTTTTAAAAGTTTCAAAATCAATTCATTAAAAAGATAATTTTCAACTGCTTCTGAAAGGAATGAAAAAATTTTAAAAGCAAGTGGGGTCATTTGGTCAAGGCAAAAAGGCGGCAACGAAAGGTCCGGGCTAAAAGCGGGTTTCAAAAGGCAAGTGTTCGGCAAGGCAATTCAAAGGCAATTTAAAAAATTTTCTAAAATTCAGGGCATTTAAATAAGTTTCAAAAACTGTTTTTAATAGGTCAATGTTATTTTCTGTTGGGGCGTTTTGAAACCATCACCATAAAAGCTAAAAAATGACTGATTACTCTTTTTTCATTGATACATATACCACTCCATTGACCGTTTTTGAAAAATTTCGGTTGCCAATGATGGAAACTTGGGGTAAATTTATGGGAAAAACCCCCCAAAAGGAGTCACGTTTTTCTCACAGTTTGATTGACGAGTGAAAATTTAATTTTTTTTGGCACCTTTAATAATGAACTGAGTTGTAGACATACAGCTTGCAAAAGTTCAAGTTGAAATGATGGCTTCGATGGGTTGGTAAATTTTTTTTACCTGGTTTGGACCCGGCCCTGACCCACATTCAACGGTTAATATGCCTGCGGACCATTTCAAATCAACTAAACGTATCCTGGCAACGCACGAGAAAAAATCTAAAATGCGAAAATCAATTTTTGCCAATTTTCCACTGCCGCGGAATGAAATTTTAATGGAGGAAAGCATTTGATGGAAGGTATGTGCACTTGCATCGATTCTGGTGTTTGTTGTCACGCGAAATCATAGCATACACTGATTAAAAATATCTGTTAAATGAATAAAAAAATTCAGCGTGATCGCATGGCCCTGGGATATAAAACAGGCAAACAGCCTGAAAACACAAAATCAACGCATTGTGCATTTTGAAGAAAAAATGACAAATTTTTCAAAAATGATCAAGCCGTTACAATTGTTAATCACTGTCATCTCTATAGATTTTTTTCGCTGATTAACATTCATTTTTAGCAGTGTGCAGGAGTGCAGTGAACGCAATATTTCGGAATCAGATGCGACAAACTGATGGACACCATGCAAATTCAAAGCACACAGCTTTGCCATAGGGCAAATACATTTCTATATAGGGTGCGTGCATGAACATTCGCTTATTAGAAAGATCCCCTATATACCCTGATTAATGATATGGAGTTTCGAAAATAAAAAACGGCCAATACGAATAACATCCAGGCCATTAATCTGCTAAAAGGTGAAATGGCCACAGCGAGCTCCCCACTGCGTAATTGCGCTGAAAATTAGGACGTAAAAATACAGCCCTTCAGATAACAAGCTCGATCACACTATACACGATATCGTGTTATCAACATCGCAGCTATCTGGATAACAAGAGATACGAGTGCTGCACGACTGCCAGGATTGAAAATTACCCAAAAACGTCATGGTGAGTCAACTTCGCGTTGGGGTCATCAACTGAGCAGGTCATTGATATGGGGCATACCACAATAGTGTCGATACTCCCTAGGAAAAATAGCTTCATGATACTTTTTGTCGAGAAACTTTCCCGCATTGCACAGGCTTTCATATTTTCCACAAATGCATGCCACAAATTTTTTATGTGCAATTGATATGCTTCACTGATTATAGGCACATTGGTTATTTGTTCTTGACGTGGACGAGACTGGCAACGCTTCGTAGAGCTATGGCCTTCTAACTGGCTTATCAAAACAGTTGATACGACCGTTGGTTTTTGTTTCGATGTTCAATATTGGATAATTTGCACTTTCTGTGACGCAGGTCACGAGAGATGTCATCAACCCCAATGCGATGCTGACTCGCGTTTTTGGGGAATTTTCAATCGTGGCATTGTCACTGTGTTTATATCAAAGGAAGAATTCCGTGGAGAGCTCTCTCTCTCTCTCTCTCTCTCTCTCTCTCTCTCGCTTCCTCTCTCTCGCTTGCCATGAAAAACGATAACGTTCAGTGGAATCGAACCATGCAGTCTTACACCATTTTCATTGCAACAATTTGCAAAATGGTGCGATAGATGCAATAAAGAAACTGGGAAATTGTCACCGTTCAGTGGAGACTCCTGATGACATCATTATTTTCATGGCATTGTTTCCACCAATCAGTGGAAAACTGCCCCCAATTTGCCACTGTGCCAATTTGCCTGCAATATTTGCCGTGCAGGTGAACGCACATAAGCACTGCGGAAGTTTTTTTTAACAAACAGGCAGGCAGGCGCTAAACACATTAAAGTGATGTGTGTTGCATACCCGATTTGAACTTAAGGGGCAAAAGACGCAATCTTCCCGGAGGAAACTCTCGGATCTTGATTCGTTATAAAGTGAAACGAATTGTCACAATGCGAGTGGCAGCTTTTGGAATTTATTTCTTGTCGCCATAAATGGTTTATGCGTTCAGTCATATTTGCCCGGAGCTCGCAAAACCAGCTGTTGTAGGCAAATTCCAATGCATGGGCGAATCCACACTCAATGGGCGTGTCATTGGTGCTCTGGGTATCCAATTCCTCTACGATCTTCTCCTCAATCGTAAATTTTTTGCAAAAATGTTCTCAGTTGTCAATTGGAATCAAAAGCAGCATGAGTCGCGAAACACGTGGCATTCATGTCACGCGTGAAACTGCTGCATCATGCCCCAGATGACCGCTTTTCAACTGCGTTACTATTGAAAGTTGCCCTCATGAGTTCTACGAAATTCCAGCACCTTCTTCTTTGTTGCCCGGAATTGCTCACAAACGGGTTGCTCTTACAGAAAACATTGATTTGGTCTTGAAGAGCTCGCGTGTCCTTAACGCGAGCTCCATTTGGTGGATGTTTCAGTGATTCGTGTTTTGTTTTATCCAAAAACAACACCACACACAAATAAAAATAAAACACGAGTACAGGAAAAGAAAAATTATCTGTCGGGAACACTGTTTTCACCATTTGACTGTGGCCCCCGTTATCCGAGCAGAAATAAAAGTGTCCCATTGCAACAAAGGTTAAAAATGGAAAACATTCATTTCTGCGGAGTCTTTGCAATACTGCATTGTTGCTCCATTTGATTACATGCACGCGACAGTTAATTTTTCTTTGCCTGTACATATCCATTTAATTCGGTAATTTATGTGTGAAATGTCCCTTTGCATCCATTTGAACCTACTATCCTGCGTATGAAGAACACTTTTTGATGGAACTTCTGATGGAAGCATAGTGTCTTCATGTTCATAGCAATGATGCCACGAATCTTTCGGCAAGCAAGCCAGAGACAGTCTTTCAAAAATTTCACGCAATTGGAATTTTTTTGTGATTACCAATAAAAAAAAACTTTTGAAAACGTTTTGGAAATTTTTTCGATTTTTTTTTTGTAATTCCCAAAACACATTCAAACACTCCTCATCAAAAGTCTTCGAACATTAGGAGTTCATTATTAACTCAAGCGCCATTTGGAATCAATGGCAGCATGCGCCGTAAAACATCATGACACTCGTGTGAGGTGTGAATTTGCACCAAGCCCTGTTGAAATTACGAGTAGATGGCCCCTGTTTTAACCAGTAATTTAAAATATCACCCACGTTCGAGGAATTTTGATGAGCTCCGTATAATGGGCCGCAAAACGCATTCCTTTATGTATTTTGTGTTATGCGACGCATCCGAATTGCACAGATTCTACCAAATGTCTTCAACACTGGAGAAATTTTAAAGGTTTGCCTAACTCAGATAAACTCACATGTATACTGCCTTTGAGCATGGTCTTTTCTTCTTGTCGTTTCGTCTTTCGTCTTCGAGATCACGTTTACAAACTTCGATCTCAAACTTTCAAGAGAGACATTGGCAAGTTCTCATTCTCAGGTAGAACAATTCGGGACTCTCTTCGAAGTAGGGTTTTAGAACAGCCTTTGAGCATACCTCTCCTGCAGGGCAGGCTTCGTCATTTCTTTTGATGAATGGCAATGCCGGAAATTTCATTCCTTCTTTGGACCTGCTCATTCCGCACCGGGTATCATTTTTTCATATCTGATCGATATTGTTATCGAAGAGGTGGTGTGCATAGCTTCAGTTTATTGCCTTCTTGAGGCAATTGTTGGCTCAAGGATATATCACGGCGTAGGCCTATATGTTCTTTTTGCCCGACACATCATTGTAAAAACGCTGTTTATTATATTCTATCAATTTGTTTTTGTTTCTAATGTGTGTTTTGTTACATTTCACTGTGAATGTCAGCACTACATGTATAATATTGAGATAAGGAAACTCCAAAAATACAGAATTTCAATTTAATTCAATTCTTCGGATGTCCCCCGAAATCAGACAAAGAGAAATTAAGAATTCCACCATTCCATGTTTGGAAGTCCACCGCAGCAAACGGATGTCTTGGATTCGGTTTCTTCTTTTGAAATCGCTTGGCGTGTGACTCCGTGAAGATTTCATCAAACACAGAAACAAACAAAGGGGGACCAACGACATGTAGGTAAGAACGGCACGACATATCTTTATCTCGTTGGGGTGGGGGACATTCAAAAATGGGAAAAAATAAAAATCCCTGTTTTTTCTCAATTGTTTCTCAACATTTCTGCTTTATTTATTTATCATGATCTGTTGAAGCAACAAAGTAAATTAAACAATATCAGCACTAGTGTATCAAACCACAATTAATGTATGTAAGGCATAAAATCAGATCTGGGCTATTTGTTCAAAAACTGGCGCCAGCATTTCATTGCATCGTCACACCAGGTATGTGCACCTCCCGATAAAACTCGGTGAAACTCATGGATTTACAAACTTGTCAAAAGTCTTCGAACATGGGAATTCATAATTTACTCAGGCGCCATTCAGAATAAATGGCAGCATGCCCCGCAAAACATCATGACACTCGTGTGAGGCGTGAATTTGCACCAAAGGCCTGTTGAAATTAGATGAGATGGCCTCTGTTATAACAAATTCTATAAAATTTCGCCAATGTTCGAGGACTTTTGACAAGTCCGGTTATTTTTTCAGAGTCAACCAAATTCGTGGGAGAAATTTTAAAGGTCAGACATGTCTAGATGCCATCTAATTTCAACAGACTTGGTGCAACTTCACGTTTGATGACACGGGTGTCATGATGTTTTGCCGGCGCAGGAGCCAGTGATTTCCAATAGCGCCTGAGTCAATTTTGAACTTCTGTGCTCGATGTTCTCTTTGTGTGAGTGTTTTTTGAGCGCCATTTGTTTTTTTCCTATGGGTGGGACTATGCAAAACCGGGGGACAATGCAACTCAACAAACCGGACAATTCAACTCAATATGCCGCTGTGCCGGACAATTCAACTCAATATGGCGGACAATCCAGCACAACGAACCGGACAATCCAACTCAGAGCCGCACACCCTCCGTAAAGGGTGGCTAGGTTAGGTTAGGATAGGTTAGGTTAGGTTTGGTGAGGTTAAGTTAGGTTAACCTAACCTAATCTGACTAAATTCTTGAATAAATTAAATTCTTGAATAAATTCCTCAAATTGATTTTTTTTAAATCTGAATAAATTCTTTGCCTGTTTAGACATATGGCCGAAACTAAATAAATTGACCAAATTGACCATGAAAAGTTCAACAATGGGCATTTTGGATCGTTTTTCGACCCAGCTTCGCAGAGATTTTTAAATGAAAATTATGCGTAATAGAAATGAAAGTTTTTCTCATTGCAAAATCCTACAAGTGAAGTGTGTAGAATCGAGAGACATGTGTTGTGGATACGCAAGAACGCAGCGCAAATTGAATGGAAAAAACTTTGGAAACACCACAAAATGACAAATCAATGCAAGCCGATTTGGTTTTCCATCGCAAGGGTCTATTTTTTCTGGGCAACCAAGGGGGACGATCAGCAAATAACCGAAAAGAAGTTAATTGCAGCGTCGGTTTGCTAAAAAAATTCACATTTAACACGGTCCGCCAAACGTCTTCGAAGACGTGAGGAAAAATCACGGTCAGGGAAAAACTGGAGACATCAAATTTCTGCGTACTGATCCAGGGTACCTGAGACTTTGGAATTCCTGACTGCAGACGCTTCCGAAGTTTCCGATGCATCCGATTTATCTAACGCATCCAGACACGCACACTAAAGAGTATACGGTTAGGTTTGGTTAATTATTGGTAAGGGTAGGACAAGCTAAGGACAGGCAGATCAACTCCAACTTAACCTAACTTTGGTGTATGTCCAACGTAACCGGTCGCTTTAGTGTGTGTGCGTGTGTGTGTGTCTGGATTCGAATCCATCGAATGCGTCGGATGCATCGGAAGCGTCGGATGCGTCGGTAGTCGCAGGTGTTCTTGATCCAGTTTAGCACTTTGTACGAGTGACATGATGTTTGCGGCGCCTGTTGCCATTGCTCCAAAATGGTACCTGAATTTATGAATTCCGTTGAGAGTTTCGTCGCGAAGTCGGCTGAAAGGTGTTGGCGAGACTTTATTCCTTGATCATCACAAGACATTCTGTGCATTGACCATATGACATCGGTGCAACTTTAACACACAACAAACACAATAGAAAAAACAGTCAAACATTTTTCATACAATGTTCAATTACCGACATATAGCGCAGGTGCAAGCAAATTTTCAATCCTTCCAAGTGGAACAAAATATTTCGTGTAGGAAAGGCAAGAATTAGAAGCAGTCAAGTCCGAGTCGGCTGTTGTCCACATGTGAGGTAAAAGATTTCAACAGATGATATTTGTCGACACTTCCCACACTCTAAACCGGAGGGTTCAGTATGGAACACCTTGGGAGCACTTTTTAACATGGGCTTAGATGGGGGGTTCTTTTCGGAACACGTTTTTGGAACACCTGACGTGTTTTTGGAACACTATTTTCATGTCAAAATTTTGGAACACATGTGCGATATGGAACACATCATGTGTTCCAAATTTGTGACAGGAATATGGTGTTCCAAGAACACGTCAGATGTTCCATAAGGTGTTCCGGAAAGAACACCTCCATCTACGCCAATGTTAAAAATGGTGCTCCGGAGGTACCTGTTCCATACCAAAACCTCATGTTCAGAGTGATGGAGTGACCTCTGGAGACTGATCAGGTTTTGCGATGCATGGCAGCATCCGCCAGCTTTGGATTCAGATGGCCTTCCACGCTGCCACATCGGGAAGGAGATACGAGTGTGCATGTGTTTTTCCCATTATGCCATTGCTTCAGAAACTATTTTATTCTTTTTTTTGTCTTTTTAGTGGTTGAAATAAAAGCGCCAGATTGGAACAAATAAGCTTTCTGGAGGAGTATAATTTTATCTTTGTTGGAGAGGATGAGGATCTTTTGCTCCTGAAGCATGGAGTTCTGTTAAAATCTCAGCAAACGAAATTTTGGAGTACCAATGAATACATTAATCTCGCCATGACTGTACCGGTGCATGGTAGGTGCGCATCATATTCAACATGCAAACTTTAACACAGCCCAGAAAACCACGTTTCTCTTTCAGACATCATGCATTGGATTGCCGACACCCCCTGAAGTTCGTCGCCCGCCAAACACCAAATTCTGGTGATCACATTTGAAAATCTACAGAAAAATCTTCAGAATTTTTTTTTAATTCTTCAAGGAATTTCCCATTTCATCTCCAATCAAACCAAACCGCACCGATTTTGGGTTAAATCAGCGCGAAGTATCGGAAAAAGGTGCATCACATCAGACAAACGTGTTCCTCATGTCACAAGGCCTCCGAAATCATTTCTGGGTGGTGCTTTCTGCTGCCAGCATTTTTCAACATTGAAACACACTTTTTATTTGAGCTTACTGCACAAGAGCTAGTTCCTTTGAAAGCATTTGGACTTGACTGCTTTTGATTCTCACCTTCTACGTATGGACTAGATAAAATAAGAAAAACCACATGAACTTATTATATGATCGGAGCAAAAAGAAATAACAACAATTGCCGCAAGAACAACTTGAGTTCAGCAATGAGTTTCAAATTGTGTAGTCAAATCAAAGCAAGGTCAGGGACGAGGCATGGCCATTCTGGGCAAAACCACATTGTTGCTTCAATACCTGCAACCTTTTTCCACTTATAACTGCAAACGGAACACATCTCATGTGTCAGTGCGAACAACAATTGCCGCAAGAACAACTTGAGTTCAACAATGAGTTTCAAATTGTGTAGTAAAATCAAGCAAGGTCAGGGACGAGGCATATAGCCATTCTGGGCAAAACCACATTGTTGCTTCAACATAACTGCAAACGGAACACATCTCATCTGTCAGTGCGACTTGCAAAAAGATTTCGCAGAGTGGGAATGAGAGGATGGTTCAATTTGCAAAAACGTTTCCACATAATGGAGACGTATGGCACACCATGATTTCCATTTGCAAAATACTTTTTACACATATACCCACAACCATTACGAGTAGGTTTATGGTTCCGTTTATGGGACGATAAGTGAACTGCAGGAATCACTATTCGACACGAACCACACTGTTAAAGGTGTCCTATCTAAGCCGATATGTGTGAAATTATTTTTGAAAACAGACAAGTAGGCAGCCAACAATACCATTGATCATCTGGAAAAAGGGCTGCCAAATCAAAAACAGTCCCTTTTCATGGGGTCAACCTACCACACATTCCTTTCGGTGCAGCACCGCTAAAGGTGCTGTTGCGCATGCGACAGATAGCACTCGTGTGCGGCCGGCTTTACGGTCGCCCACACACGACACGAATGCCTAATTTTCTTATCATCTGTCGAGTATCTGTGAATATTTCTGAAACAAAGCGTGCTCTTCCATTCAAATTTTCAGCTAAACTTCAACTGCAATTGCTGTGCTGAATCGAAAGTTTTTGTCCTGTTTTGCATTGTTTTACGGAATAATTCTAGTTTCCCCAAGCACTCTTAAGCGCATACTCTGTTGCCTGGTTTGTAACTTTTATCTTCAAATGGAATGCGGGGTGTCTATATCTAGGGCAATGGATTCCATAAAGGAAGATCGATTTTTTGAGCTTCGGTAAGCCAATCTATTTTCGGTCCATGGTTAAGCCGTCATTCACACTGTGTATTCGTATTCGCGAACCGTGTTCTGGGTGACGGAATATGTTCCTTTTGGGCAGGAATAAATTGTCAAGAGCTGCTCTTCGTCGGGGGAGCCCTTGCCTCCCATGTGGGTGCACCTCGTTTCCGATCGAGACAGCCGGCCCAGCCCAATCTGCGTTCGGAAAAAGAGACCGTAAAATTCATGTGCAGGAACTACGACGCATTTCGGGCAACCCTGCCTTCCGGCGAACGGACATTTGTGCGCGAAAAATGGCAACGAGGTGATGATTGCAAGCGACAGAGCCAAAGAATGCCAGCTTGATGTTGCCATCACGCTCTGAAAGCTGCCCACTTACACGTTTGAAAAAGGGACGGACTCCCGAAACTCATGAGCGTTTTCCCACACAAATTTTGGCTTCGCTGTGAGATGAATACTCGCCAGAGAGTTTGAACCACCCAGAAGCTTCAAAGCTCATGCTTTTTCACTGACACCCAGGCACGCAACACTTCAAAAAACCACGTTGTTGAGTCAATGCTATACGCCTTTGACGAATGCGGAACAAATCGCCCGAAAACAGAACAGAAAACGCAACCCGCATGGAAGGAAAGTAAATGAATTTGCATATAGATTCAGGGGCACATTTTGTTCCCGTGACTGTGCAAAGGCTCACATTTCGTGAAGATGACGAAGTATCGTTGGAGTTACTTCGTTGTTCTTCTCACAACACTCACATGGCTTTGGATGGTTTCCGCATGGAACACCTTGGGAACACCTTTTTAACACGGGCTTAAGTGGGAGTGTTTTTTCGTAACATTATTGGAACACATCGTGTGTTCTGAGAACACTATTTTGTCACTACGAGTACTCGTATTTTGTCAACTTTCACAAATTTGGAACACATGGGCTGTTCCAAATCGCTCATGTGTTCCAAATTTGTGACAGGAAAATAGTGTTTCAAGAACACACCACATGTTCCAAACAATGTTCCGAAAAGAACACACCCATCTAAACCCATGTTAAAAAGATTTTCCCACGGTGCTCCTCACCGAAACCTCAAGTAAGAGTATAGAGTTTTGAAAAAAGGGGAGTCTCAGCGAATCCCGTCTGTTGAAAACGTTGCATGTCGAACGCGCTTTGTTTTTGGAAATTTGCAGTCCAAGATTTTTGAAGCAATTCTTCATTTTCAACCAGGAGAATACACTCTAAACACGAAGTTCAGCTTGGAACACCATATTTTAGCATGGAATATGGGCTTAGATGGGAGGTGTTCTTTTAGGAACACAAGTTTTGTTTTTGGAACACCATAAGTGTTCCATTTGGAACACTTATGGTTTTCCGAAACACCCAATGTGTTCCAAATCTGTGACATTGCTGTCACAGATTTGGAACGCATTAAGTGTTTCGGAACACCATAAGTGTTCCAAATGGAACACTTATAGTGTTCCAAAAACAAAACCTGTGTTCCCAAAAGAACATCTCCCATCTAAGCCCATATTCCATGCTAAAATATGGTGTTCCAAGCTGAACTTCGTGTTTAGAGTGTAAACGTTCGATAGCAGAGGCACAGTGAAACAGACAATTTACAGGTTTATTCATTGCTATGCAAAAACTATAAGACACAATCGGCAGATCAGTTCGGCAAACATTTTTCAGGCTAAACGCATATCCAGCAGATAAGGCTCAAAGTCGAATGCCGAGTAAAGTGACAACACAAAGCTAGACTTGCGACGAGATAAGTGATAAGCAATTTGGAGTGTCCTTCAAGAAAAAGCGTTGAGG
This sequence comes from Sinentomon sp. SZTP_YWyxl, assembly GCA_030068105.1. Taxonomy (NCBI): domain Eukaryota; kingdom Metazoa; phylum Arthropoda; class Protura; order Sinentomata; family Sinentomidae; genus Sinentomon; species Sinentomon sp. SZTP_YWyxl. The sequence goes on from JASGXE010003936.1 coordinate 12,135, forward strand.
TAATAACTGAAGCAATAAAATGGATATTACAAAATGTAGAAAAGAGTTTGTGTGTGTTTGAAAGCATGCACAATAAATCATAAAATCCAAGACTTATTCACAGCAACAGGGTCCAACATTACAAGACAGAGCAAATGAATTAAGAGAAAACCCGCATGCATTTATGGTTAAAAACAATGTTGAAGCCAATTAAACGTAATGATTAACCCTTTTGGCAGAGATAGAAACTGACGAGTGGAAATCCTCTGTGGTTTTTCGATGCGGAAATTTTGTTGCGATTATGTTGATCATCCTCGGAAAAAATTCCCGCAACTGAAAGCTACATTTCCATTCCAGTCGACCTATCTCTCCGCCGAAGTCTGTTACTTCCATAGAACCTGTTACATGCACGTATAAGCTTCCATGGATGCAGTTATCAGCATCCATGGAAGCTGTTACTCGCTTCCATGGTCTGGTGAATTCTTCAACATCTTTCAGCCAAATCAACTTCAGCAAATAGAGAAAACACGAATATTTTGGTCGAATATTTTGGTAAAAGTCGTAAGGTTTTGTACCCAAAATCAAACTGCGGTGTGTTTTTCATTTCCACGGTTATGAATAGTATCAGGCAAAACGGTTCGTTCCAGCACCATTTGCGATCATGCCCAGCACCATTATGGTTCCAGCACCCATGTTCCATCAGCACCATTTTCGATCATCCACCGAGAAGATCACATCCCCAAGCGAAAATCTTCGGCACAACCAACACCTCGAATATGTCAGAAGTGTGTGGAACCCCGATGCAAATGCTTGCGATATTGCAACCCCAGGAAATATTCAGCGTCGAGCAACAAGGATGGATTTGGGCAATTCTTGTGTGTATCTCAACAATTTTCTTTTGGACCGTGTTCATCTGGAGACATAAGATGAATTCTGAAACTCATACCTATCCTTCAAAGCTGCCATTGAGGAGGGCAAACTATGTCGAGATTCTGTGCTGCTGGAGGGCAGACTTGCGGCCCTCAATTCTACAGCTGCAAAAAGCATTCCTTCGTGATATGCGTTTTGCGGCGCATGCGAGATGGAGAATTACATTGCCCCGTGCTTTAAAATTCTGACAAAAATCTCCAATAGCCCGTCAATTACTGAACACTCCGTATAAGAATTTGAAACGAAAAAAAAAAATCTGCAGACATGAGCATTTTTTTCTTGCCGACGATCGAACTTTGCTTCGAAGTTCGAGCATCGGCAAGAAAAGATCCAAGGTCAGCCCAAAACGTGCGCCATGCCGTGCTCAAAGGAAGCTTCCCAAAACATCAGTTTCAATTAATTTGCCTCTAGTTTTGCGTAAAAATCCCACTTGAATTCATCCTCCCTCATCCATTTTGCTTCAAAGAGCCATGCATCTGCTGCACCCGAAAATTCCGGAATTAGCAGATAGCCGAGAAATCCCGGTCAACATCACTTTTCAAGACAGCAAGCTCAAATGCGGATACTTTGCGCATTAAAACTCGCAAATAAGAGGTGCATAACTTTATCCAATCTGCAAGCAACAAATCCGTCATCGTATTTGCCCCCATTTTTTGCTTTGCTATGTGCCACGTGATCAGGACAAGGCCTCCCATTGTTTGCAACGATCGAAATTTCCATGAAATACGAGTTGTGAAAAAATCTGCCTGCAACGCCAACAAAAAAAAAATGTGGCGAGTTACTCGTTGGAGCCTTTTCCCCACACAATCATTTCAGTGTCGTTATCGGTATTTCCTGTCACTTCGACACAGCTGAAGAGAGCAAAATAAACTGCTGAAAGGTTGATGTCCCAAAAAACCCCAGATGTTTCAATGTGGAACAATAAATGGGACAAAGACAAATACTTACACAAAACTGTCGTCAGGATTTTGATTTTGGTGGGTTGCAGGTGCCCCTCTTGAAGCCGATTTTGCAAATGTTTGTGGTGCTTAACTTGAAGTGCAGTCTGCAAAGAAGTGCATGGACGATGGATGAAGTGCCCACAAACAGTGCAAACCATGATTTGTGTTTGTGGAGCAAGGTGTCCTGAAAGCCGCGCGACGTGACCTAAAATCAAACTACCGCCACTTTTACGCTGGAATCCCTTGCACGTTTTTCCTTTCTTTGCTCGGAGGCAAGCGTGGCCATTCTGTCACACCGTGGCCAGTTTTGTAATATTTTGTCTTGCGACCTCAAAAGGCGGTGAGATCAAATCGGAAGTGGCGGTTTCTTCCGAGCTCACCTCAGAAACTCCAAGGACAGCTTGGAATCTGCATGGCATTGTATTCTTTGCTGCTTTTGTTGTCAACCGATTTATCAGATCGTTGACTTCCTTTCTCTCAAATCTTTGTTTTTTGGCGTTGAGCTCATCATCCCGCAGAGTTTTCTCCCGATTTGCATGTCAATGCCGACACAATCTTGTACTCACGAACGGAGATCTTGTCAAGTCTATGCAAACATGGTCGGGTGAGCACATTTTTTTCCAATCCACTTCCGCCAGCGCGTCTCTGCTGGTTGTTGGGATTTCCAGCCAATTTCAACATCCAATTTTCAAAACCTCACTTAACCAAACCTAGCCTGACCAAACCTAACCCAACCTGACCAAACCTAACCCTATTGCGACCTAAGATTGTGTTGCGAAGCGGTGGCAAACATGCCAAATGGCAAAAAGCGGTGGCAATGCAAAAATCCCAAAATTGATGACGTCACAATTTGAGACGACGTGATTGGCTGTTGCGACCTCCTGGTCCGCGGAAGTGGATTGGAAAAAAAAAATTATGCGTCGGGTGACACAATCCGACAGAAACCTGAATTCAGGACGTCCATCTCGGAGAAAGCCAATAACCACAGTTGAGGGCTGTTTACAGGTAGGCCCCACCGCTTGGAGGCAAAAAAGATTCCTTAAAATGAATGGTCAAGGAATGATTCGGTCAAAACGAGACTCACAGCTGAAGATTCAAAGCCATTGAAGAATACTGGCAAACGCAAAATCAAAATCCGCAAGAAAGCACCACTTGAAGTTCAGACGAATGGCACAAGCTGTAGACTCAAGCCTGCACACGTCTTGCGACAAATTGTATAGTGGTGGCGGAATTTGTACCCATGCATATTTTTTTCCCATTTTGCGTTTTCCTCAGAAACTTTTTTCTTTCTTTTTATTTTATGCAGGCGGTATAGATTCGTCAAAGCGTTCTAGAGGTGTCAGATTTTGACCTCTGTTACAAACGAGTATCTTTAATTTCTGCAGCATTCATGGAGAGCAAATGAGTTTTTTACATATGAGTGTCACTGTACACACATTGGACGAAAACAGTTTCAGTGAGATTTCGAACCAGGTCGATTTTGGAAAGGCCTTGAATTGAATAGTGGGAGGCATTGTGGAACTCAATTCATACATGTCGGTTTTCACTTTCAGCTCCACACCGCAGGAACATGCCTGCGCTGGTGTTTTCTTTTGCATTGTCTCTTTCGCAGCAAAATGGAATAAAAATTTCACATTCGCGCTGTCTGGAAAGAGTCCAGAAATCACAGCATTCTGCATTCCAGTCAATCCGCAAATGACCTGTTTCGATGGAAAGTGGGGAACTTCAAGACAAGTAGGGCGCTCTGGACACTTGAGATACTGATGTAAAATTTATGTCGAGAAACAGATCGTTAATTTTCTCTTCACGTTGTTCAGCATAACAGGCACATGGTGGACCAGAACTCCGCAAGAAGGAACAAGAACACGAAAACAATTCCGTTCACGAAGTGTCCTGGGATTTGGAGAAAACAAGAACGTTACATGGACATGCAATGATGTTTGAAACTCGCGCAGGAATGCCAACGGGTATCCGAACATGCCTTCGAAATGATCACATTTTGTCCGAACATGCCTTCGAAATGATCACATTTTGTCCGAACATGCCTTCGAAATGATCACATTTTGTCCGAACATGCCTTCGAAATGATCACATTTTGTGAACCTGAGAAGGGTGACCTCGGAAAAAAATGCCAGAACACATCGGTAAACAGGCGAACAAGCCTCACTGAAGACAAGTTTGTTGTGCTTCTGTGCATTTCCCCTGAAGAAGAGAACCCATGCGCGGAGTGATGTTTGGGAAGCGAAATATTATCGAGAAATTTGTTGAAATAATTTGGAAAAGGCTGGTGCAAATGGCATTCTCGTTTTGGAGCAGAGCCAGTTGTGAATGAAGGCTGGTTGGGGAGAAGTTGTCCAGAGACGAAAATATTTTTCAGGACACAAGTTTCGCGTAAGAAACTGTACTTTGAAGTTTCATTGTTGGATTTTGCTGCACAGATTCGGCAGTTGAATGGCCTTTGTCCGTGGAGACCAGTGCTGACTGCTGCCATATTACTCTGCCAGTCTTCATCAATCTGTCTTTGTTCGAAAAAACTTTCGAACAAAACAGAATAACAAAAATCAGAATGAAATGAATGCCTGCAAGATTGACTTTCCTGGTCTGTCTGGCTGATTGGTTACATGAAGTACTTGTATCATTAAAGCGAGTGCAAAAGAGGGATTTTGACCACGTTTGTCTTGCCATGCACTTGCCATGCAGCGAGGGAAGTCGTTGATCTCGATGGGAGTGCTGAACGCATTCGAAAACGAGGGAGAATGCATGGACCAATACAAAAAGCCACACCTGTGAGTTCGTCAACACCCAAAAGAAATACCATTTGTCTTCAAACACAGCAAAGGAATTTCGTTTTTTCGCTTCAACTGCAACTCAGAAGTGGTCAAAAACAGCTGCTTCATGAAAAGAAAACTCGCGCTTGTTTATAACATCGCGAAGCTCTTCCCGCAAGCCACTTGTCGAGCTCCAACCCGTGTTGAACCAAAGAGACGGGATGCATCGTGATTTCGACACTTGCGTCGTTTTCGCAGCAGTGAAGAATTTGGTGAGCCCTGCTAAGTTCGCAAAAACCAGACCGCGGTTCGCCACTGGTTCCCGGCCAAGGTCAGCAGGATGATGGGGAATGTTTGCCGTTTGGGGTCGTAAAAATTCAAGATGGTCATCAACGTAAGCGGAAAAGTAAAGGTACATATCTACGCCACAAGACGGCACCACTTTTTTTCAGTTGTGACCAGGCAGTCAGCCTTCGTGAGCACTTTTTATGACACTGTAAACTTGTACCCTCTCCGCCAAACTTGTTCGTACATATGAGTTCAGGACCAACCCATTTCCATTTAGAATCAAAGGTACATGCACCGCAAAAATTATGATGTTCGTGTATGGCGTGAAACTGCATCGAGCCCAGTTGAAAGGGGATTGCCCTGTGTGAATCAGGTGTGAAATTTTTCTGTGCACGAGTAACAAAGGCGGGTTCTGTGCAGCAAAGAATATTAATATTCCGTGATGACGTTTTCGGAGAGAGCGCATAAAGAGTTGAGGTTGTCCAAACTCAGTTACGTAGGTATAGAGGTATCATTGGAGGAGGTGAAATTTTGGTCGGAGCATTCTTGCAGACGAATATATTGGCAAAAATAAACTTCGGAGCGAAAATAGAATGAAAGTCAGCGATGGATTTCTTGCCTTCTTGGAAAGAAAAAGAGATTTTCCACTGAAGATGACAAATTGATCTTTTATACGAATAGCTGCGCCGAATAGGAGGCCAACTCGGAAAATACGAAAAGATTGATTCAGCATTGACATCAACGCGGCAAAAAACTGCTTACGCGCGTCTCCTATTGATTCTTGATCGCCATCGGATGGACGCAAGATCGAAGAAAGAACCTGAAGATGAGTTGCAATGGGGTATACGGCCAAAAACGTTTCACCGTGCGCAGATCATTGCAGAAATATTATCCGACCAGAAGGTCATTTTCCCGGAATCCAGAAAAAGGTCTGCTTCTATAAGTGCATCTTGCATCACTGCACGGACAATGAATCTTTCGAATCACGCAAATTTATAAGTTCGAGAGTAGATCAAAGGATTATCATTGACCTGGGCAGCCCAATACTCGAAGCGGAAAAATAGACGGTTGGTCAGAGTTGTTGGCCGTGGGAACTTGAATGGATTGGAGAATGAATTGGCACAAATGGACTCCAAGTAGAATGCATTGGCACAAATGGGCGTTATAAACCGTTTCAGATTGACATCGCATTTTCCGTATTGTACATTCAAAGCACAATTTGCCATTAAAGCTGCGGAAGGAGCCAACATACCAAAACAAAGAAGCGCAAGTCAGCATAGGGGACAGTTCAGAATGGGGGGACAGTTCAGAACGGGGAGACAGTACAGAACGGTCGGGACAATTCAGAATGGAATACTCAATGGAAACAGTTCTTCAAATGCCGAGGAACGTTTAGCGGCAAAAGCAAGGAATGGTTTGACTTTATTGCAAAAAAAACTTTGCTATCGGAAAGAGGATTATAAAAGGGAATATTCGACCGAGACTGAAGGCTTCCTTTTCAACACATCGAGGAACTGAAGAGGATTAAGTGGCAGGCAGAAGAGATTTATAGCAGGGATATCGGGTGGCTCACATTCGCTGTGGAGGTGGTATATCTATACCAATAACCTGAAATGCTCCTGAGCGGTTTCCCGCAGGACGTGCTTGCAAAAACCCACACAGACTTATTGGAAACAGCCAGCCCTCAAGAACGGGAATAGAGTCGGCACGCATCAAAGGGAATTGGGAGGGAAGTTCCATCGAAGGAAGCAGCGAAAAATTACAGCTAAAAGCAAAAAGTTTTTCTTCCAATCAGTGGAATTTGGAAAATCGATATACGAAATGGCAGCCCAAGGGGGGAGGACGATACTGAAGCGGTTATTCGTGTAGACGTATGCTTCTGGGTGCCGGGTTGGAGCCGACTGTTTTAGGCCCTTCAGAATTCAGCTCACGCAATCGGGCAGGCCGCTTGGATATTTTGCAGGGAATCGTATCGCCATAGCGGTTTGGCGTGAGGCGACTTGGCGTCGCTTAACAGATATAGGTACCGGTGAAACCAAAAGTCACCAGAACTTTTCTTTGGCCCAGAAGTTTTTTGAATATCCATATTTTTTTGAGGGATTATTTATCTTTTTGGTGTCTTTTGGCATGAGTCTTTTTCAAGACATCCTTTTTGCATAACTTGCCGAAATTGAAATGTGTACCAAAACGTTCTTCTCGATATTTTCTAAAAAAAAGTTCTTCAAAACGTTCTCCGAAATGTTCTCCAAAATGTCCTCCTCTATGTTCCTTAAAATGTTCTTCTAAAATGTTCACTTAAATGTTCATCAATACATTCTCCGAGCTGTTCTCCAAAATTTTCTCCGAAATTTTCTCCAAAATGTTCTCCAAAACAGAACTCATTTATGTTCTTCGAAATGTTCTTCTAAGTGTTCACCAAAATGGCCTCCTAAAGGTTCTCCAAATCTCCGAAATGTTCTCCGAAATCTTCGCCTAAATTTTCTCCTAAATGTTCTCTGAAATGTTCTCCTAAATGTTCTCCAAAAATGTTCTCCTAAATTTAATGTTCTCCACCACGCCGAAAGACGAACCCTTCACTGGGACCGCATGAACAATTTCAGGAAAGACCAAAACTTGGGATGCTCTACGGAAACTTTTATTTCCAATCACAAAAATACGAGTATGCTCTTTATTTTGACGGATATTTACCAAAAGGGTTGTAAATTTTTAAAAAATTATTTGCAAGTGTGCTGCAAATAAGGAAACCACGGTTGTTTTGAAGGCACACTCGCACAAACTGGGAGTGATTCACACACCCTCGGTCTAATTACTACAGCGAAACTTTGCTTTCTGTGCCACGTCAAAGGTTTTTGACTGGTTTCCTCTCTTGTTGAGGAAATTCTGGTTTCGATCTCAGCATGCTTGCCGGGAGGATTTTTCGCTTGAGTTTTCAACTGGGTCATTAAGGTGTGGGTAGATGGTGGTCTTATTTTATACCGCAGGAATGGGGATTCTGAAAATTCCCAGGGTGGTCTCCCTTCGAAAGGTGCATCCTCCGTTATTTATTTTGCAATGATAATAATAATGCATGGACCGAGAATGGGCCTTGCGCAGAAAGGCGGCGGGGGGGGGGGCAAAAATTACTAAAATTAAAAATTAAAAATTAAAATTAAAAATTACTAAAAATTACTTGCAAATCATTGTAATGACTACAATGAGTGAGGCCTTGCCAATTGAGAAGCCGTTCGAGAGGAAGGTCCATATACATTTCAGAAAAAATGCCCATCCAAAAGCGTTTCATAAATGACGTGAAAATTCATGGGAATTGAGGCTCTATGTGGTTGAAATTTGGAACACCATGTTTGTATAAATGCCAATGGAATAAGGCGACCAAGTTGCATTTTGTTTTATTCCATAGTCGAGAAGCGAATTCGAGCCTGTCAGTCTTTCCATCGTATTCAGTCGGTTGCTGGCTAAAATTAGGCTGGGCTGCCACCTGCCGGGCAATCGGTGAGGCCAAAAGGGAACCTTTGTGGTGGCATCCCCTCTCGATAAGGCCCCGCCTAAATTTATGGAGAACTGTCGCCTTTCGTGACAAGGCTTTTGGTGGAATTCTCGCATGACCGTTCGCTATTTCACTACACAGCTGCAGCTATAGTTGCAGCAGCAAACTTGTCGAAAACTTCTCTTTTTTGTTTGGTGCTGGCAAACTGTGCCAATACCCAAAGAGAAAATCAAAATTCACGTGAACTGTTTTTCTGCGAAGAACGATGGTCAGATAGTTTCACCCATGTCCTCTTTGCCACCCGCACCGAACTAAACTTGAACAATGGCTGATTCAGCAGGTGCGGAGCATTTTAGCTACAATGGAAAAAGAGTAGCCTACCTATAGCGTTGTGTACAGAAATAAAAATTTCACAATAAAATCTGCTCTAAATTTACGATTGAGTTGATGCTTCATACGGTGTGAGCAATAATGGGGATAGATCGGCAGCAAATGGCGTTAGCATGGCCGGAAACTTTCGGAGAGAAGTACAATCACAGAAACATTAATGTATCCAAAAATGGGTGCCTGGTGTAGGTACTTGGTTTACGGGTATAAAACTGCCACAAATGGATATGGATAATGGCATCTGGATTGTCGATTTGTTTGCACATAATATTTTTATGTGACTTCATTTTGTTACAAAACTAACCACAAGATCCCAAAAAGCAATTATGTATGTCCGCATTAATGGGAACATTATCGTTCTCTGACTGCGTCAATCATGAGCTTTTGCAGAAATAAATGACTGTCAAACTTTGCAATCAAAAGCTGCACGTATATATTTGGTGTCATTGTTCCTTCAACTTCCAGAACGTGACTTTAATTTTGCTTCCTAAAATTTGCCCATAGTGCTTAATGCGTGTTGTGAACCTACTGGCTGGTGTTTTCCTCCAACCAACTTCTTGACCCGCCTATAAGTCCTGGAAAACGTCTCAGAAGTTATCGAAAAAAGGCAGTGGTCGAACATTTGCTCCAGATCAAATTTTATTCCTGAGATCATCTCCCCGTCGTCAGGGTGTCCATATGATCCGACTTGCCTCAATACGACCATATTTTTTTTCGCCATAGTGCGGAGATGTCGCTGGCCTCCTGGTAGGTTGTTCGGAGCTCCAATCAACGGCTTTATTCTGACGTGTTTTTTGATGGTGGAACAATTTTGCGATTTTTCTCGCATCTGATTTTACAGCCACTGAATTTTGCCTTGATCCATGCGCATCCATGATGGCCTTGCTTACTGGCGCACAAACGATAAGCTGGTTAACAAACATTATTGCTAATGCAATTTATAACACGTTAATATCCAGCCTAAAACCTCTTTCGTAATTTTGAGGATTAGGAAGTCGGAAGGGGCGTAAAAGTGTGCAATAGAGAGAGACGATTCAAATAAATTTCGTTGGATTTACATGATCTACATTGCTCTTTTCCTTTCCTAATGCGTCTCTGAAAAACACAAGGCGTCCCTCAAGATCCGCGCAGATGAAGCAAACTTCTCAATATGAAAGCTTCTGCATTTTCGAGCCGGTTTTTTGTGCAATATCTTCCGTCAGGAAAGCAATCCAGCCAGGGAAATTTACCGCTCGCAATCTTTTTCTTTCCGCCTTCCCCGCATCGAGTTGTGTTACAGGTTTCGGCGTACCAACGTTCCCAGTTGGTTGGACATTATCGCTGGCTGCCTTGCATGACTCGGCATATCCCTGCATGCATGGCGCAAATTAAGCCATAGCCTGAATTTTCGACACAGCCTGCAGGCACTATCTGGCATAAACGTATGCCTCACATCAAATCCACACGTGTTGGCGCTGGAATGGAACATCGAATGTTTTTGGGGAATCACGCCCGTCGCTATGCCAACCGGAAGGAAAACATGGTGGATTTTATGCACGCAAAATTGACTGGCAAAAATATTGGGGACAGAGAGACAGTGTGATCCGAAAATTCTGGGCCATCGGAGGCATGACAAACTTGGCAAAGTTTTGTCACTCCGGTGAAGGCTCGCTTGTGATCTGTGTGTCGTAACGGATGAGGGAAGATCTGTTCACGCCCGCCCTTCGCCTGTGTGAACGCAGATCGGATCAGGCAACCCGAGAAATAGTTTGGTCCAATTCCCGTAAAGATCGAAAAAGACGAGGGATGTTTTTCGTTTTTTGCTGCACTACAGAAAAGTTATTTCACCAATTATCTGACCATGCGCCTTCTTTTTCTTGGTACGCAAATTTTGTACGGGTACTTCGCAGAAAAAAAAACTGCAATTTTGTATGCCATCGAGACGGATGGCAATTAGGCATATGTAACACATGTGTACATATTTGTATGGCACTGTTGCATAAAAAACGCCAATTGCCGCTGATGCCCTCATCAGATGTTGTTTGTGCCCTCGTATCCGTGTTTTGTGCTCAATTTTGCGGATGTATTCGGCCCCTTTTGATCATTCATGCTTTATTTTGGCCACACTTTCCCAGCACTGATTGGCGTTTGGAAAGTTTTTGCATGCGTCCAATTTTATTGAATTAAACACTTTTTGTATAACACTTGATACCTGCAAATGCCAGAAGCATAAAATATTGTGACGAAATTGTTGTCCAAAATTTAAATTTCTCCGCGCAGAGAATCAACTCTGCAGTGGGTATATGCAGCACATTTCTGTAACGTGTCTAACGTATAGATACATTTTTCAAACCGTCAAATTCTACACACAACACCGACTAAGGTTAGCGCGATGCCTTGTCTGTAAAACCGGATGAACTTCTCCCTGGGCTGTACCTAATGTGTTTATCCAACTTCAAAAGAATAACACCCTTGAATTTCTCCACAAGTTTGCGACTGGCAAAAGTTTTTGGCTTGAAATGGGAAATTCATTACATGAATGTGACAAGGGTACTGCCTTGTGTTGCTGTTACACTCCTTGTGAAAAGCCTTCGAACATTGGAGTTCGTTACTACTCAGTCGCCATTTAAAATCAACGGCAGCATGCGCCGCAAAACATCATGACACCCGTGTGAGGCGTGAAGTCGCACCAAGGCCTGTTGAAATTAGATGACCCCTGCAATAGCTGGACGTTTAAAATTTCTTTCATGTTCGAAGACATTTGATAAGCTCCGTATGCACTACCTCAGTTTTCCGCGTCATGAAAATACAGCTGCACATCAAAGCAAGAGCATAAACACGAGAAGTGGGTGAAAAGAACCATGGCATGCTGCATGCATGGAAGACGTCACAATTTCCTTTTCCTTTGTTCTTGATACACTGATCGCAATTTCACTTCGAACATGCAGGCGCATCATTTTTAACTCGGGCGCCATTGAAATAAAAATGGCAACCAGCGTCGGAAAAATTACATTCACGAAAGCACATCATGAACCTGGAAGAAGCTAGAAATTGCCCCTTAGTTGGCCATGTCAAAGGAATTTTTCCCACGGATGGATGGTTCGAATACCAATGGCAGGCTGTGTGAAGTCTCCACAAGAGAGTTTTCTCTCAAGGCCTTTGATATGAGCTTCCGGGTGGGGCCATAGGCAGGCATGGTGATTGACATTTTGGCAGTAAACCAAAAGAAATTGACACTCACCGAAAGCCGGGATACTGAAAAGCCATGAAGCGAAGTTTCAAGCATGGCTTGTGGCATTGGTTTTAGTTTCGCGAACTTCCGCTGTTTCTGTCAGGGAAAGCCACCTCGAAGTCACAAGTCATACGTCTGAATTCAAAGTCTATTGGTTTTGTAGAGGAATCACGCTACAGATTCTTAAGGAATCAACCTCATTCCCACACGCGAACTCTAGGTAATTCCGTAGCGTGAAACAGCGGAAGCCAAAAATAGCTCAGGAAGCCGGTCAAACTAGTTAGTTGCCTGACCTCCCTTCCTGAAGCAGAGACCTTCAAAAGTTTGGTAGGCGCTGTTATGTATCCGTCAAAAATGATTGTCATCAACCTCACGATGACGTCCCCATGATGTTTCCGTCAATTTTGTGTGTGTTCTCACACAGCTCAAGATTTAGGTACGGAGCCATTCTGAATGCCGGGGCCATAGGAGATTTTTTCAGACTTTTGAAGCACGGGGCAATGTAATCTCAGTGCAATCAGCCACTTCCACTGAGTCGATCGTTTCCTCTGGTGTCCCGCAGGGCAGTGTGCTGGGCCCACTTTTGTTCCTCGTTTACATCAATGACATCTCCCATGGGCTTACATCTGACATCCGCTTATTCGCCGATGACGTTGTCCTCTACCGTAAAATTGAATCTCCTGCAGACACCGGAATGTTGCAGTCGGACCTCAACCGAGTTTCCGTTTGGTGCGATGCCTGGGCAATGCAGGTTAATTCAGCCAAGACCAAAGCCATGACGTTTACCCGGTCCGCCAATAATGCCCTGAATGATACAGTATACTTTATTAATGACAGAAAAATCGAAAATGTTTCGCAATTTAAGTACCTGGGGGTCTTAATTTCCAACGATCTGTCATGGAAAAATCACGTCCGGTTCACTTGTGAAAAAGCCAGTAAGGCCCTGTGGTTTGTCTCAAGAAATATTCGGTATTCTTCCCGCCGTGCCAAGCTTAAAGCATACATTTCCTCTGTTTTGCCAATCCTGGAATACGCGTGCACAGTGTGGGACCCTGCTACTCAGGCGGATATTTCTAAGTTGGAAATGATCCAAAGGAGAGCTGCGAGAATGATCACTGGATCTTTCGAACGCAATGTCAGTGTTTCCGGTCTCCTTAAAGAACTCGGCATAACCCCTTTGGCTCAGCGACGACGAGAGCGCAGAATTAAGCTACTAAGCGATATTGTCACCCACTCTTGCAATTTCTCCATACCATCATGTTTTTCAATTAAAAAGAACCAACGTAGAACCGACAATGGTCTTGCTCTCACAACCCCCATTTGCAGCACAAATCGATATTTTAATTCTTTCTTCCCTCGCACTGTAAGAGACTGGAATTCCCTTTCCTGCGTATCCCCCACCATTACAAAGGCAAAGGCATCCCT
>JASGXE010003937.1:0-25986 GCA_030068105.1 Sinentomon sp. SZTP_YWyxl
GAAGCACACAACTCTGCAAAGATGCTCCAAACAAATCAAATGCGGCAACATAACTTTGATGGAAAATTCATACTCACTATATTTCAAAAAAGAATCGAGGAGAAAACTTTCTCGAAAATAAGCCTCACTGAAAAATGCAGACATATGAGGAAATCTTGCTTTGCCAAACTTTTGCAGGTGAGTTATGAATTTATTTGCAGATGCCCTTCTCCCGAAAAAAAAAAAAACTGCAGGTATCAACCCACCAGGATCAAACACCTTGATCTTTGACAAAGCCTCCCCTCTGCAAAAAAGCCAGGATGTGTGGCTCATGCAAATAATAACAAAAGTGGTTCCTATAGTTGATCAACTTTTCCAGAAATTACAGAAAGAGGACGATTCCCTTCCAAGAAAGAAAGAAAAAAACATTATTTTATTAAATGGGCAAAGAATCAGTTCACCAAAAATAACAAATAAACAGCTAGAAACCTACCCCAAACCAAACATGTTCCTTTGTCTCTTTGTAAATGGCCAAATTGAGTAGGACATTCAGTGCCATATAGATGATATCCATGTGGTGGACAGACCTGTTTGCCATGTGTATGGACTGGTACATAATTGATACGGCACCAGATGATGCAACAATTGAACAGCATATGCTGGACTGGGTTGTGGTTTTGACTGTTAGGAGAAAAAATAGCACGGATAAATTTTTTAATAATGGGTAAATCTAACAAATAGGTAGCTTCCTTGAAATGAGAAGGCATCAGATTGTGATCCAAGAGGGACATAAAACCTCACAGTTGATTAGTCAGGATATCAGGAATGACACCTTCGTGCAGCACGTTTTTCTAATGAGTAATGTATCAGTGAAGTAGCAGTCATTGTCTCACGACTTTCCTGAGGTCATGAGACAACTGCATCATGAGCCGACTGAGCCAAGCTCAAACAAAAGCATGGTTTGCAGGTTTTCCTTCAAACACGTGGCAGGAAAAGGAGCCGCCGATGACTAGAGCACATTGAAAATGGTGATAATTTTTGGAAAATTTCGCTCAAAAGTCTAAAAATTTCGTCATTTGGCGGTGGAAATAAAAAGACCAGAACCTGCCAAAAACACATTTTCAGTCATTTTTACAATGTGACTGCTTTGAATTTTGCAGGAACAATACATTGGAAAATTGATGCAAATAAACTGAAGAAAGACTGAGAAAGAGCAAAGGACTTTATTTTTCAATGTTTTGGCACTATGCTTGCCACTTAATTAAAAAAGGAAAAACATGACGTTTTCGCATGTATATCGTGAAAAAAGGAGATATTTCGTGGAAATCGATGAATTTCGTGGAAATTTCCACATTTCGTGGAAAATCGCCCATTCACAATTGCCAGAATTGCCTTTCAATTGACTGAAATGATAAAGAAATCGCAAAAGATGGTTGAAATGGCTGATTTCGTTTTGGCGGTGCCAATTCCTTTTCACCATTTTCAGAGTGCTCTACCGATGACACAGTACTCCGCCCGACAGATGGGACATATGCTCTCAAAAGGCTTCCGAAAGCTTGTGGTCCAATTCCACACTTTGATCTCTTAAACATTTTCACTGAGTATGCTTATGTGAGTTCAAGTAAACAGCTGCTGAATTGGAGAAGTTGAAGCAGGAACTGACTAAAAAGCTGAACCTGCTTGTCCTGCTGGTAAGGTCTTGAAGGGGTAGGATTAGGGTCAGGTAAGGTTAGGTAAGGTGAGGTTAGTTTAGGTTAGGATAACCTAATCTTGCAATAACCTAACCCATTTGACCATTACCAGCAGGACAAGCAGGTTCAGCGTTTTAGTCACACCCGTTGAAGCATGCAAACACTGTCAGAAAAACCATTATTCTACGATATGAAATTTGCCTGCTTTTTCATAAGTTTTCAGAAACCACTGTGGCTTCACCATCCCAACCTGCCTGTTGGTATTGGCAGACTGCCTGAGACTTTCGAAACTGCTAAACTCTGGCAAAGGTTGAAACCTCATCTCAAAAGCAAACTGCCTCAGCTGAAGGAAAGTCTTGCAGACCAGCTTTATCAGTTGTGAATGATTGGTGGGTGATCACTATAAAATTTCACACACTGACTCGAAGAAATCACCTTGCAAAAATTCTGTCATGCTGCTGCCCTCATTGTTTGCCCACAGAAAACATTTTTGAAAAAAATAAAGCACAATTTTCTTCCACCATATCCAGACAGAGGCAACATGCCAAGACAGAGGCAACATGCCTAGACAGAGGCAATATGCCTAGACAGAGGCAACATGCCTGGGCAATGTGGTTAGACAGAGGCAACAAAACACGGCAATGCACCGAAAACATGTGAATTTTGCCAAAAGGGATGGCTGGAGGAAGCAAAAATTGTGCAAACAACATGGAAACCAAAAAGATAGAAACTCACTTGACGATTTGTTCTCCAATTTTGGACAGCGGAGCTGATGTTTCGGAGGCATCCCGCTCTCCGGATGCCTCCGAAGGGGCATCCGGAGAGCGGGAGTGTAGAATGTGCCATGGAGTTTCAACTGTCGTCTGCTTCGTCGATTCATTAGTTGGCTTCGTCAACGGAGAGCGAGATGCCTCCGAAACGTCAGCTCCGCTGTCCAAAATTGGAGAGCAAATCGTCAAGTGAGTTTCTTTCTGCATCTCGTTCTCCAAGTTTCCATCCCACCTATGGTGATCTCTTGTTTAACCAAAAAGATAATCAAAACTGTCATTTTTTTTTTTTTTTTTTTTTTGTTATGTGGTCAGAATATGACCCTCAAGAATCATTTTTGGCTGAGGTAAAAGCATTTTGCAATGATCAAGGGGGAAACTCTTCCATGAAAAAAATGAGATTGATGAGGTACTTGATGGATAACCTTTTTCAATGTGGTACCTACATTGAATTTTGTGTAGGTTTACCATATAGTTCAGTACTTTTTCTTTAAGTACCCCACTTTTGACTGGGCAGCTACCATGGTTGGAACCGAAACTTCTGTCATTTTTTAATTTTGATTATCACGGAGCAGACCTGTGGATTCAAATCTTACCCATTTCAATCACGTCAAAAACCTCCAATCAAGCTTCGAGTCAATGTTTCCACAGCAATTCGTGGGAACCTGGACATTGCATGTCCAATAAAAAGTTCTCTTAACATCGCCCGTACAAGATTCATGATTCATTTTAATGAAAATTTTCAGAAACGTTGATGCAAAGAAGCACGATCGCCCATAGATGACGACCCAAGCAGACAAATTTTCCTCTAAAGAGTCATTGAATTCCACTCACATTCCGAGATCATTGCGATCCTGTTCCCAGGGCAGGCTGACAAGGATGTTCAGTGGACAGGATCATGATGACCCAGGAACATAAATGACTTAAAATGACTTTAAAACTCACATAGGCAATTCAGTGATGTTTGGACAGATCCCACAGATCGCCGATTCTTCAGAAACTCCACAGCACTGGCAGTCATATTTCCAAGCTGTTTTCTATCAGTTGCCCTTTCCTGAGCAACCTGTATCCTCCTTCTTGCCTCCTCGATATTCTTCTTGTTGTTCCGCCGAACCCGATAACCTCTCCAACATGCCTGGAATGTATGTGAATTTTTTAATTGCATAGGTATTATGTCACAAAAAAATCAAAATAGTTTTTTGTAATTTGTAGCTGTTTAATTTTTTTTAATTATCGTTCACAGTTTCATTCAATCCTCACCTACACCTGGAAGACCTGTCACCTTTTCTTGCAATGATGTTGATCCCCGTGAAAAAATAAGGGTTGAAACTCGACTTCAAAAGTGAGTGATGGCCATCGGGGCACAAAAAGTAACAACATTAGTCAACTGAGTAAAAATTCAATGTGCAAAAAGCAAGGAAGACATGTGGTTTAACCTTGACCCAGTCGGAATCTGGAGACAAATTTGGCAGTTGCAAGATGGGGCGATGGGCACTCAATTTAGCAAAGAAAACGTTTTTGACAAGAGCAAAGGAAATGATAAAATCGATTGATCTTTTGCGTTACAGTGAGACGGATGGCTGAAAGGTATCCGAAGATCACAAATTGATTTGCAGATAATCGGTACACTGATGGACAAAAAATATATGGATCATCTCAATGAAGACTCCGACCGGCAACCAAGTGGCAGACATGCAACTGGGAAAAGGTTAAGTTCGTTAGTACCACATAGTTAGTAGCATGTGTAAGAATGAATGTCAGAGAAACTGCACAGCCTCTGGCTCAACAATGGGTGAGTGATCATGAAAAACGCACAAGCTCAAAAATCTGTAATTTAATGAGTTTCAATTGAGCACTGACTCAAAAACTGACGAAAAAAATCTTAAGTCCAAAATTTGACATTTTGTGCACATCGCTCGCCTTTTTGGCAGCAGCTCATTATAAAAAAAGTGAAAAAATGTCAAATGAGTTAGTTATGAATGCAAGGGCAAAGAAAATTGAATAACAGACGCCAGAAGGCAATGCGCAACCATTAATGATATTATGAGCCACTTTTGAATGAACACTTCATCGAGAGTGAGTTGAAACGATGCAGAAATCAAACCAGCCCTCCAAACTGCAATGCTGACCTAACCAATCGGGTCTCGTGGATTAAGGTCCGGAAAGCAGAAATTTTTTTTTGCAAGCTTCTATCTGCCAAATCTAACAACTTTATTCTGGTTCAAACTTCAGGTTTGTAGAAACTTTGAAGCAAAGAGAATGACAAGATCTGTGAATGTTGCTGAGACACCCACACCGACTGGCAATAGGCCTATTGGGATTTTTGCTATCTTGGATATCACAAAAATGATGGCATAAATATCCATAGCAATCACTGAATGAACAACAAATGCGGAGCAGGGAAATTATCATGCCCATCAACTCGTAAACAGCCAAAAAACTTGTCTTTTTGTTTTGAAACTACTGTCAAAAAGAAAACTGCCAAATTACCAATAGTTTTCAGTTTGCAGGGGAATTGAAATTTAAATCGTGTGGTTGCCCACTCGAACAGATAAAAACACAATAATGACGAATTCTTGGAAATATTTATAGCAATTCTGACATTGTTCAACTTCCAGTGCCATATAAAGGTCTTCACAAACATTGCATGGCCACAAAAACTTCAAGATTGGGAAAATGCATTGGATTAAGCCAAACGCTTGTCACCATATCTGCATATCACTTTGTCAACACACATCTCACAGTCAATCAAAATCAAAAAAATCAAAAAAAGACAATAAAAAACAGTCAATCAAGGAAATATCACACAGTCACTTTCGTCAAAGCAACATTCCAAATTTCCAACGTAACTTTCTTGGGTGTTAAAAAAAAGTTTATTTTAATTCAACTCAGGCAAATGGGAGATGAAGTTTTGAAAAAGGAGGGGCTTGTCCAACAAAGAGACAACTAACCTGTATAACGGTAGCAGAATTCCATAAGTTCCACAGGTGTTTTCGGACCAAGAACCCTCGAAACATCTTCTGAATGATGACAGCTGCATAGTTCATAACCTGCGGATCATCTTTGGGTGAGAATCTATTGATGTTGCATTCTGCAGTGTTCTCCGCAGTAGTCCATGAGCCAGCAGGAAGGCTCCATCTGCTGGCGTTTGGTGGAGGCTCTCTCTTCAGATGAAATGTCATCCTCCTAGACTTCGGTGAATGAAAAATTGGAGATTCGCAGGCGTATGTGCTCACGTTGGAATCAAACAATCGTTGGTACTCCTCTGCCACCCTCTTTCTGACCAGGCAACCTCGGAAGAATCTCTGAATCGTGATGACCGCACCAAGAGTCGTAAACTCCGTATTTGCCACAGCTTTCGGGATTGACAACCTCTTCAGCTCGTAATAGCATCGCCGGATCAGATACCCTCTGAATACGGACTGGATACGAACTGCAGCACGATGGCGGAGAATCAACATCCTTTTTTCTTCTCGTTGTTGCAAGAACCGTCGGTACCAACGCTGGATCACCACAGCAGACGATTTCAACTTGATAAAGTGGGAACGCAGGAGCTTGGTCCGGAAATTCTTTTGAATGACAATGCAGCTTTCCCTCAACAGCAAATAGCTTTCTCGTTCCACTTTCTTCAACTTGTAAGCTATCCATCTGTCTTCAATGGTGCACACTGCATGCCTCTGTCTGGTGAGTTTCGATCTCAACAAGTAGCCTCTGAAGTGTGACTGCACCACAATTGCACTTCTCCTGCACCGAGTGTACTCGTTGCGTTTGCTCCTCATTTGGACTCTTGCACGGTATCTTTGCTGGATGCAGATAGCTGCAGCCCTTTCCCTTTCGTAGCATTGATGTGCCATCCACATCCTAAAAAATGCTTGAATCTTGATGGCACTTGACTTCCAAGTTAGAAACTGGAGCCTTGCCGCTTTTGCCTGGAGATTCGCTCTGAACCTTGCTTGCAAAATCAGAGCTGCATGCTTGGATTCCAAAAACTTCTTTCGTGTGAAATATCCACGGGTGCTTGCTTGAATGATAATTGCACTCTTGTGCATGATATCAAGCTCCTCGCGGACTTCCCTGGCAGCTCTTATGGCACGAAACCATTCCTGTATTCTCACGGCACTTGACCTCAAATGCAGAAATTGTTGACGGGTACGTTTACAATCCTGGAGTGCTCGATACTGGGTTTGGATAGTCATGATGGCAGTTTTCATTTCCAAGAAACTCTTTCGCGCGATATAGCGACGCATGTGGGCCTGTATGACGACAGCAGATCTTTTGGTTTCCACAAACTTTGCTCTGTCACTTCTTGCCAGTTGAACAGATCGAAACCACATTTGTATTTTCAAACAGCTTGACCTCTTCTTCAGGAACTGATGTCGAGCTAACTGTCCCTCC
Organism: Sinentomon sp. SZTP_YWyxl; assembly: GCA_030068105.1. NCBI lineage: Eukaryota > Metazoa > Arthropoda > Protura > Sinentomata > Sinentomidae > Sinentomon > Sinentomon sp. SZTP_YWyxl. The sequence goes on from JASGXE010003937.1 coordinate 6,833, forward strand.
CTTCTTGCTCTGAACCTGGACTGAATTATTCTAACTGCAGCCTTTGTTTTGACAAACTGTTTACGCTGAGCGTAACACCGGATGCTGGCTTGCAGAACAATCGTTGCCTGTTTTGTCCTTAGGTAAATATCTCGCTGTGTCTTGCTAGCCTTACCAGCTCTGTACCACAGCTGGATTGTTACGGCTGCATTTTGCATGGCAACATACTTTCTGCGTTGAGTGATCATACGAATCCAAGACTGAATGGTGACTGAACTGCTCTTCAAGTTCAAAAACTCCATCCTCTGAACTCGACGAAGGCGCTGAGCTCGAAACCAGCGCTGGATGACGATGGCGGATTTTCTTGAGCAGATGAAACATCTTCGTTGCAGACTGGCAAGCTGCCGTGCCTTCCACTTCCTCTGAATCGTGATGGCCGAAGATACAATTCGGCGGAATCTCATCCGATGCAAATAACCCCTCGTGTACTTTTGCACAATTGTAGCGGCAGCACGGGCATTTACGTAATTGGCCTTGTCGTGGTGCATCAATTTCATACTGCGATACCAGCGTTGAATACAGATTGCCGCAGCTTTAGTGTGTAGAAACAGCTTCCTTTGCTTGTGCCGACGGAAATGGGACTGGATGATTGTAGCCGCGGCCTTTCTGATAAACTGAACTTCATTCATTATCATGCGAATCTTCCAGAATCGGTAGTTATTCTGGATCAAAATGGTTGCTTCCTTCAACTTCAGAAACTTCCTTCGAGCAAGAAACATCCTGGCATTCTTCTGCAGAACAGTGGCTGCCGATTGTCGTTGGTTTTCAATTGTCAGCTGCCACTTTGTTCTAACTACCTTGCAATGACTGTACCATATCTGGATGACTCGAACAGACTGCTGCAACTTTCTGTAGCGACGGACAGCTATGAACATTCTCACAAACGATTCAATGACAATTGCAGCCGCCCTTTGCCTTTCGTACTCGAACTGTACACTTCTGCCACACTGCACATTTCTGAACCAGCGCTGGATTTTGATTGCGGAATACTGCATTTTCCACAGCTGCTGCCTTACTAAGTATCCACGGATTTGAGCTTGACAGGCGATGATTCGTTGCCTTGTAAAGCCCCACTTCCTCCGTTGTGTGACCATTCTGAAAGTCAAGAAAATAGCACGTTGATTAGCATTTGTGACAAAAAGTAATGCAAGTAACTAGCAAGTGGTGTTGCAATGGTTTAGTCAAAAAATCAAAGAATTTGAGAGCAGGAAGTCCAGAAAATGATAAAGGGTGCTAAAATTCTGGCCACCTAATCCGGAATGAGACCTGGTCCAGACGATGGGAGGAAAACCACAAATTATATCAAAATGCACTAAATGAAAGTCTCCTAATGCCCGGTTCTTCCAAGCGTGGTTAACTTTAACCACTGGTTATCTTCAACTTAACCAAGGGTTAACTCTTTGTTTTGTTCTTTTGGTCGCTAACCAGAGGTTATCTCTCTGCCGTAGTTAAAGTTAACCACTGGTTAAGTCCTTAACCAGTGGTTAACTTTTGCATTCTTTTGACTTGTTTTTCGTCACTAACCATGGGTTAAATTGAGATAACCATGGTTAAAGTTGTTTTTCGTCACTAACCACGGGCTAAATTGAGATAACCATGGTTAAAGTTAACTCTCCGATTTCGGCGGGTTAACATGATGTGAAAAATCAAAATTTTTATTAATAATTCAAAGCGATCGCTGTTCATTTATGTGAATCTACACAATTCTTTCGAGTTTCCTGGTACCTTTCTGCGGTACCCACGGCCGCCGCGGTATCAAGCACATGACGCGGACCACATTCTAAAAAAACTGTGCTTCGGAGTTGGAAACAATAAAAAAAATAAGAGACGCCAGGAACGGAATTCAACGGCAGCGAAGCATTCACACTTTTCCAACTCGAACAACAAAACGTCAAACTGAAAATTTGTCAGAAACAAAACTGTTTCCATGGAAACATGAAGAGAAGCATTGCTCCACAAATTGCTTTGTCGCAGCGAACCACGACGTTGCTCGAATTGAAAGATTTTTTGTTGGGGGGAGGGGTGCCTCGAGTTCCCAAACGCTTTTGCGCAATGCCTCCCCTGATCGCTTTCATGCCTTTTTGAGGCATGTCATTCCCATTGAAAAAGTTGGGGAATGTCGATCCATTACCCCTCAATTCGAGCACTGCGAGGGAGCAAGGTTGCAGAGAAAACAAGCAAGTGGAAAAATCCATGGAATGGAATGAGCGAAACGCATTCTTGTTTCGAGATGCGAATCTTAGAGAACAGTGATCGGGGGACTGGGATAGAACGACCAGACTGAGGCAGACTTTTTGTTGGCCTCTGCTGTTCACTGCAGCCATACAGTCCAATTCCGACTTCGATGCGGTCGTCGAATGAAAAGTTGTTTGGAAAAAGCTCCCATTTCTCTCGTGTGAAAATCTGTTAAAGCAACGCCACGAAAAAATTGACAATTTTGAAAATAATCAGAAACCTGCCGACAAATGGAACTTTTTGCGGACTCTCTGCAGCTGCTCTCTGAAATGTCATTCGCCAAAAGAACCTGCGCCAAAATGGGCAGCACCAAGAATGTTTTCCCCGAATTGTTATTTTCCCATTCGCCAAAATAAGCAAATAGGTAGGTACCTACGTATCCCGAAGAGGCACTGCAGTCGGTGTAGGGCTATGTTTTTGAAAAATAACCGTAAAACCGGGTAGCTGTTTGAAATTTCCCTATCCTGACCCATTTTTCCTCATTTCGAATGTTGTTCCCTTTTTCCGCAGTCAGGACTTTTTAGATGTGGTTCGATGGGAAAGTGCCCATAATACGACAGATTGACGAATCGTATAAGATTTGGTTGCCTATGCACGCCCGAAAGTTTTCCGAAATTCTTTTTATTTTTAATGCCAGCAAACTTCTAAGCCGGTTAAAGCAACCCAAACGAGAAGTGAATGACAGAATGGGGTGGTCATGCAAATAAAAATTTGAAAAAACGAATTGCGCAGGTGGGCACTGAATAAATGAAATCGCAGGAGAAAGTTGATCGACGTGTTGAAAAATTTTCGCCCAAGCGAGTATCAAACCGAGGGCCTCTGACTTCTCAGTCGAGCTTCTTACCGATTGCGCCACGGCGGCTGCTCGATAATTTCATTCTAAAACATCGCTGTTATTCTACCACTGCAATTTTAAAGAAGACAGCGGAAAGGAAGGAGCCAGGTGCTAACCCGTGGTCAAATATTGCCTAACCAATGGTTTACTAACCAAAGGTTGGAAAATACCAAAAGAACAGACACAGAAATTAACTCTTTTTTGTTATATTTAACCAGTAGTTAACAAACCAGTGGTTAACTCAAAGTTAACCACGCTTGGAAGAACCGGGCATAAATCAACTACATTAATTTCTTCGTAATGCCTCAAAATTGGCAATAAATATTATGTCCACTAGTTTGGATGAAACATCATTTCTGAGGAGGATGTGTTTGGTCCTCAACAATAACTATGCCTTCTGCAAGTTCCAGAACAATTTTGAAACATTTTTGAAATATTTTTTCTACATGAAACATTTTTGTTCCAAAGCGGAGTCAGCAAAACGTTGGTAAGGGCATTTTCAAATTTCAAACATCATGTAAATGTTACCATTAGCCCGATTATAAGCACGGAAGTATGGATCAGAGCAGATCTTTATTAATGGAAACAAGCATTTAACAATGGCTGCTATGACATCATGATACCATTAAACAATGGTAGCTGCGACATCATGATACGAATATCTTGCCTATCATTGGTTTGAAGCTGCCTTTTCCGAGAGCAGGCAGAGTTTGCCTGGAAAAAAGTTCTTTCGCCATTCGCTGCAGTATCGTTGCAATTTAATGTCTTTTTTACACGTGTGTTTTGCCTGGTTTTTGGGGGGGGAACCTTCGGTTAGTCAAAAAATGGTTAAAAATGACATTTTCGGATTTATATGTGGGGTTATGCACGATTCCAGTGGTGCAAACAGTTTTTTGAAGTTCCATGTAGTTAAGAAGTTACGGACCAAAATGCGAAGGCATCTCAATGCATTTTTACGCTATTCCGTTAATCAATCTTCGGTTTACTCGGAACTAAGATTTTTCATGTTCGGTAAACTTTCGAATGCTATATCTCAGCTTGGGAACAACACAGAAGATTGAAAATTTGCATACTTGTGTAAAAAAGTGTCCCAAATTGGCTAGAATGGTCAAAACTGGACTGTTTTATCGCATTTCCAAGATGTAAAGGCTTTTTAAAATTATGGCAGTAAAAATTTACCGCTTTTTGACGCGATAAGCATCAATTTGATTCTGGTGCAAAACTGAAGTTAGGTGTTAGGTTGTCAACCTTTCTAGCCAAATTCTGGCTCCATTTTGGTGACTTTGGCGCAAACTGGAGGTCACCAGCTCCAACGGTTTAGGAGCTGCAGCGATCAAAAGTTTCGCCTACTTTTTGCATATAAAATGGCCACAGCGGCTAAACTAATGACATTAGGGGTGTGAAATTTTGCACAGTTCTTAGTTGAAATGACCCCAAACGATGTACAAAATTTGAAGAAAATCGGTTGACAAATAAAAAAATTTTGCGCGAAGGTTCCCCGCCCCCTTAAGCTGCTGATCTCTTGCACATCTCCTTCATCTTTCCTGGTTTCTTGATCTTAAAACTTGATTGTATTCTAATCATTGTCTAGTATGCGGTTAAAAGTAGACTAATTAATCTTTTTAAAGAGATTCATTTAATTGTGCCTCTCTGGAGAGGTCTTGTTTGGGTTAAAAAAGCTGGGTACTTTGGCATGAATTCCAGCATTATCTCATTGCTGGCAGTCAATTATCTGTGGTGTTCAGCAAAGCATGCCCATAAACTGTTTAAATCAAAAGTGGCACGAACGATGGAGATCGTTCATTTCATAGCGATAACAAAAACATGCCAATGAGCTTCATTGCTTCTTACCTGCAGGCTGCACAGGGTGTGCGTAATTTGAATGTTTTTGTTTTTCATCAAGCGAGTTGTGTTCTTTTCATAGTCTCAATAGTGAGGTCTTAGGAGGGGTCACAGCAGACAATGGTCTCACTCAAGTGAAGGACTGCAGGAGAAGTTCAGGACAATGGTCTCAAGTGTGGGATCTTTCAATGTCTCATCGAAAGCAGCTGAGACCAGAAGAAGAGCTGAATGAGGGGTTACCCCCAGAGGATGGGCCAGGAACCCACAATGGGGGCATAGCTAGCTGGAACACTCCCGAGACACACAATGCATCTCCATGCCAGATCGTGAACCTAGAATCATTGGAACTTTAGTCACGGGACAATGCTCAAACTGGAATAATGAAGCAATTTTGGCTCAGAAGTCGTGCTCGTCGGTCGCATCTAAGTGTGCGGGTGTCACACATTCCATCAGTCTATGGTTGCGTCTGGCTTCCCTCTGTCTAGAGACCCCACAGTTCAACTCCTAAAATAAATGCCTCACCTCACATTGTTTGTCAAAATTTTTGTGCGGATTTCTCGTCACATGACCATTATGCATTTGATTTGACATCCTTATTGTTGGTGCCCATTTTCAAGAATGCACTGCAGTCTACAGCTCATTTCCTTGGTGCCCTGAGTACAGACGTCGGCTGCATTTTAGGACGACTGTGATAATAGCATTTGTGAAAACCAATCCCGGTTACCGGGCTATAGCGGATCACCCAGTAACATATTTTGAGGACTATGAGCAATGATCAAAATAAAAAATGAAAAAATAAATTCGAATCATTGAAAAAATAATCACATGGGATGCGCTGATAATCATGGCCTGGCCATAAATGCAAGCCAACATGTTTTAAAGCAGGGAAAATAAAAGACAGAGCAGCGCACGGGCTGGATGCCCTGTCTTCCAAGAGACCCCACACCTTCCCATCATCAGGCTGACTTTTGATTCAATTTGTAGAAAAAACGCTGCGTTTGCTTCACCCTGACAAGATCTCTCCACCATGAGATCAGATTACGCTCATGGCCAGCCCCTCCCCCCCTCCCCAGTTTGGGGTAATCAGATCTCTCCACCATGAGATAAGATATTTGATAAGATGCAAAAATTATAAGTAATCATATTTTTGGTCAAGATATTATTAACACTAAGATATGCACCAAGCAGAAAAATTCAAAAGGGAGACAAGAACTGGGAACAATGTTTAGAAAGACCTAGTTTTTCTTTCATTAACTAGGCACCTGTAATTTTTCTGCAGAACAATGGCAGCCCTTTCCTTCTGTAGCATTTCCAGTTTTATCTTTGCAGCGGTTCTCCTCTCCAACCAGGTTCTGACTGCCTCCTCGATTGTTGAAACAGCCCACTTCATCTCCCGAAAACGTTCCCTTTCGATTCTCCCGAAAACGATTGCTCTGTAGTACATCTGAATAACACGGGCTGCGTTTACGACGCGGATGTAGCAAATTCTGCAAGAATACCCACGCCAAGTCGACTGGATCAAAACTGCAGCATTCCTGGCTTTTAGGAAATGTTCTCGTGCTTTCTTCGAGCGCCAACGTGACTGAATAATAGAAGCAGCCCATTCCTTCTGCCCATGCCTCTGTTGCAACTTTCTGAAAAACGTTTAAATGAAAAAATGAAAAATTCTGTTTAGACATCGAGGAACAAGATAAAAATGTTTGACAACAGACACAACCAAGTTAATTATGAGATAATGACGAAATAAGCCACAATCAACAGGCAGTTTGTATGAGCCGAAAAAGGTGAGAATAATTTTGGTTCTTGCAAAAATTGTAAGCACTCACATTTTCACGAAGTTGTGATTTAAACAGCATTAGAACAGGTTGTGGGAAAGAAAGGCCTCCAAAAGAAAATGGCAACCAGATTTATGTGCAGTGTCTTCAAGATGGAACAAAACTCAAAACAAATGCTGGCGCGACAAAGAAATAACTGAACAGTTGCTGCAATTTTGCCCATAGAACAGATCGGCTAAATCCGAAATCGGTGTGTCATTGATTTAAGAAGCAACAGCGCAAAAATCTGATTCGCAGCAGGCAAGAGAGAGACTGGTAGGAGCCAGGAGATAAGGAATGCTTACCTTCTGTACCACTGTTGAATTTTTGTTGCAGCCATATTCAGTTCCTCTGACTTAGCAGCTTCCTTGAAATTTCTAACAGCCCTTCTCAATCTGGCCAGGAATACACGACTCAGCCACCATCGTTCAATTCTTTCAACAGCGGTTCTCCTTCTCCCAACCTACAAGAGAAGCGTAGATCATTAACAAAATCAAGATTATTCCAGCTTCAATTTAATCTGCAAGGACACAGTCCAATTTGCAAAGTAACAAGCAAATAAAAACACTGCGCAAATCAACAAGCAAAAAGCTCTTCAGCCAACTTTATGATTGAGAGGCACTACCAATTCTGCTCATTTTGCCAAGTAACTTGGTTTATTTTGAAGCTGGCCGCACTGATGTCTCCACCATTTCCAAAAAGAAAAACCTTGGGTGCAATAAGTTCCATTCTCTAACCGTTCCTCAAAAGAATGAGAATTTGCCCACGTCTTTACATGAGTTCGTAACTTGAAATCATGATCGTGTCTTCCCTCCCAAATAGTTTGCTGGAAGCAAGTAGTCTTTTATTCCAGGCCAACCTACCAGGTTATGCATTAGTCCAAGAAATAATAGCCTAGCAAGCCTTGAAATCGTTTTTCTATGGGGCAAGAGAGGCCAGTCAAAGGTTTTTTTAGAATATCAGAAACACTATCCAAGGGAGCACCTTGATTGAAACATAGCGAGCCATATTTCTTTGAATTCTTTCAAGCGATGAGATATAGAATATCCCACTTGGATGATGCTTATTTCAAGATTGATCGAACCAAAGCAATGTAAACAACTCCTTGTTTGATTGAGCTATTGGCTCTAAAAAGTGTGCCATATGAAGGCTCATGTTGCCTCCTTGAACAAATTAATCCAGACTTTGGATTAGATATTAATCCACACAGGCAAATTAATCCAGACTTGAACTCTACAAGGGTTCAGATCACAGAAACAAGAATAGAAATGTTGAAAAAAAATTCACTGCAAAATGTGCTGAAAGCAATAATTTACAGATCAACAAATTTAACTCCAGGATATCTATGTGGAAATATTTTCCCAATGGACAGAAGATGAAGAAAAGGCATAGGATCAAGCTGAAACGAACACGATTCTACAAGATTTACCAAAAATTTCGACTGTAACTGCCAGAGAAATGACAGGGTTTTCTCTCGGTGACCATCCACAATGTTCGAAGGTTTTATGTCCCCGGTCAAAACAAATCCTTCGTTCTTCAACGATTTGAAGACAACCTCCATGTTGTGAAGTTTCTGAACTCTGGATATCGGAGGAACAAGTAGCTGACTCATTAGATTGGATTTGTTCAGTATCAACTCCATGATGCGACTGAAAATGGGAAATGGCGTCAGATATTACGAGTACATGACAACTCAGAGTTCCTGATATTGCAGCATCTGAAGAATGTGTGCCGTAAAGAAATGAAAAATGGGAAGCAGAGAAAATTGTCTGGTGCAACATGCCACGTGAATCGTGCATCTTTCTTATCAACAGCCATAACTTATGGCTGTTGATAAGATGCAGGATTCACGTGGCATGTTGCACCAGACAATTTTCTCTGCTTTCCATTTTTCATAACAGTCTAACAGGAGTTCAAAACTTAACACTTTGTTTTGCTAAGAAGCTGGTACATCATTCCCTCTGCAAGAGAAAATCAACCCTTTGCGGACAATTGTAATGTCAGCGCAAAACCCTTAAGGGGGTAGGGGTCAGAATAATGAAAATTACATGATTTTTGGACTTCCTGCTTTTTGATGCCACCAAATAGCCCATTTCATGCTGATTCCAATGATATTATAATTGCCATTACTGTAGCTTTATTGGTTGAGGAGCTATCGCGATTCCCGTGCGATACTATTTTCGTGCGACAGCATATTTTGCATCTACTCGTACTTCGAAAAAGCTGCAGTATTCAAGGCACGTTTTTACCGCTTTCACTTTTTTGACACTTTTCAAACTTTCGCATGCTTTTACTCAGCCACCAGAAGTGCTAGAAAGGTAAAATTTGGCACACTGGAAGAAAAAAGTATGCTCTTTTGGGTGATACGAGCCGGAATTTCAGTATTTTAAGTTGTTCGCAATATTTTGGGCCATTATTAGGAAAAAGGTCTATCGCTTCTGCAGCAAATGGGGATTATGAAGGAATGTTACATGTTTTTGAGGAAAAAACTTCAAAAAGCAGCTCTATCACCCAAAAATTAATTGCTTTTGTGACATTTTAGTCCAAACTAGATCAAAAAATCACTGCTGGTTCTCCTATAATCTTGCGCTGAAGTTAGATCTCCAAATTTAATTTTTAATTTTAATTTAATTTAAGGTTAATTTGCATGGGCAAGGCCCTGGCGCAAATCAGCAATGAGGGATAGCATGAATAAACAAAGAATGAAAGCACTCGGATGACATCAACTAGTTGTATAACTTAAAACTTGTAACATCGAAATAGTAAAGTAGGTCATAATATTCCATGTTGTTCGGCCGACCATGACCCAACATTGCTTTTAAATTCCTTTGTGACCTTTTTTTTGTGACCTTTGACCCCACACAACTCAGAAACGACTCGACCTAATGAGGTGAAATTTTGTGTGAGTGACCTTCCATATGAGCCCCAACAGTGTGCCAAATTTGAACAAAATCGGATCATAAACACGGAAGTTGGAATTTTGACCCCTACCCCCACCAGGGTGCCGCGGAACGATAACCCCAGATGGAGAAAATGGCATTTTGGATTTTGATAGAATTGGGTAGATGAAATTTTCCATGGGCCAAATCCAGGACGACTGCACGCTGAATTGAGTCTTTTTTTTAATTAGCCAAGGAATCTTATTCTCATGGCTCTGTAATTTTAAGAAACTTTTCGACGAAGTGTGTTTGTCAGAGAAAATTTTTGCCCTCAGAAATTCGACTGTGTCATCTCCTTTATTTCGGAGGAAGGAGTTTGATGTTGAAGGCAAGACATATTCATTCATATACCGGTTCAAGAAAGGCAAATTTCTCCGACGACATGCCAGTTAAAGTGCCAAAGGCATCAGATGACATTGCTTTGACATCAGATGGCATTGAAAAATAGGCTCATTCCAGAACGTGAAATGAACAGATTTTTATCAACTGCAGAAATTAATGCCACGTTAGCACTTAGCAGTTAGCACCATAATCAGATTCACCCTTTCATTTCCACAACAAAGTAGCAGGTAAAACGTTACCAGGCACCGAATTTTAAGACTGAAAATTTTGTGGTTCGTCCATCAGCCATTGCAAAGACATTTACTGCAAATGCAATTTTCAGGCCCATTCAAAATTCTGCTTGCAGTTGTAAAGATGACCAGAAATATAAAAAAGAAACTAAATAAATTGAAACTGTTCCCTTTAGAATGTTTGAGAGACCTGAAATCATTTTAAGGGGCAAATGATACAGAAAAAAAAAAACAAGAAGTGTGGGTAATAAAATTATTGCTAAAATCTTACGTCAGCCTGACTCCACATTTCAAGTCAACACCCAAACTGGTGACAGCATAGTTGAACTCATCCAAATATCCCTGCTGGCATGTCACCTTGTAACCTCTGAATGACAAGAACTTTGGCAAATCACCACAGCTGAGGAATTCCTTGGAAAACTTCAGAAGTATCTCCTTTGAGGACTAAATTAAAATATGCCAACATGAAAAGGAATGCAAAATGGATAAAGCCAACTTCAGCTAAACGTTTTAACAAATTCAAGTTGAAACTGAATGAAGAGGAGACAAAAATGGTAAATTTTAATTGCAATAGTGAAGGAAAGATTGATTTGATTTCCGCCATGCAATATTCATGGCCGCAGCCCGCCTGCAGTAAGTGGAGTATTGTGGTGACACAAAGCATGCAACAAATAACCCCTTCCAGGTTGACCGATGGCTGGCAACTCCAAAAGAGGGGGACGAGACAAGACAGCACAAAAACGGCACAAGGACAACACAAACAGAAGGTTGTGGTTATCTTGGTCGGAAGAATCGGTAAGTCGTCAGACGGCCGACCGATCTCCCTTACAGGGTGCAGGACGTGAACCTGCAACCACGGCGCACCCCAATTGCAATAGTGAAGGAAAGATGTCAGTTAAATTCCAAGGATATACATTTTATCGGGGCTGATCACCTGAATTACCAAATCTTGCAAGGATTATGATCATTTGATAAGGATTTGATTAGATGGTTGTCACTTGTCAGTGCATTAAATCTCTTCCGGATCAGCAACAAGCATTCACTCGGGAAAATTCACAACACTGATTCATATCAGCAATCCTGGTGGAAAAGATTCATGATCATCTGTGACTTAACCCTTACTTGACCATGCTCTTTTTGCACCGTGCAGCACCATGGGGTGGTCCATTGGAACTCCCCAACTTCTACGCAAATAAGCATGTTATGGAGTCAATTTATATTTTAATTGATCAATTTTGAGGTCAGACCCAAATTTTGGTTGAGATAGCACCGATCCTTCCCATATTTTTTGGATGCGATAGGTCAAAAAACGTGATTTTGCCTTGTTTTTACAGTGTCATCTTTGTGACCTTAAATTTTTAATTCAGTTAGACATTTCAACAGTGTGATAATTTCAAACTTTCAACTTCGATGTGAGATTTGATTTTATGTGGGAACAATGATGAATGCAGTCTGTGTTTTTTTTAACTGCTCTGAACTGGTGAATGGTTGGTGCTTTATGCGCATAAAAATACTGTTTTTTTACAAAACATCACAAAACACTGGTTCTTATTCCAAATTCCAAAATATCACCCACACTCTTCAAAACAGTGCCAATGAACAGCATGGCATTGTCCAAAGCTGCATTTTTGTTTTTGTCCTTCAGAAAAAAAAAAAAAAAAAAAAGTCGAAACTAGACCGTGAGGTGGTCCATTGGACCACCCACTCAGAAAGCATCATTAGAGATCCAATTAGGCTAATCAGTCAAAAAAATAGATCTTCTCCAGTCATAGATTGAAAATCGGACAGAAGAAATGACAACACACATTGATTGGCTTTGATGCAGATGGCTGAGACGTAGGTCGCCATTGTTCGGCCATTTTGAGAGCTATTCCACAATACTAATCTACCAAGTCGGTCACTTTAGATTCATAAATTTGCTCATAACTTGAGAAAAGAACAAAAACCAAAGTGGTTTTACTTGTTTATCACTGAGAAAATTCAAGTTGTCTGATGGATCACATCCAGATTGTGGGAATACCATGAGGTGGTCCAATGGACCACACCAAGAAATTTCCAGAAAAGTTAGTGGAATTGGTAACGGTTGGCAAAACAACATCCATGATACAGAGATCTCTCATTTTGGAATACACAATTGCATCTCTTCCAAGTATTAAGCTTGTGGTCCAATGGACCACTTCATGGTATGGAAAAAAATTTAAAACCATGAGGTGGTCCATTGGACCACTTTGCCAATAACTCAAAAAATCCTGGGGGAAATGTTTTGGCCCTTTCAACCCTGAACCCCCCACCCTGCCTGAGGAATACATGGAAGGGCGGGGCTGTCACAATCCTGCAAAAAAAACTGTGGCCATTTTTCGACTTGGGTGGTCCATTGGACCACCCCATAGTCAAGTAAGGGTTAACACATCAACCATCCACCAGAACAGATAAAAATAATGATGAATGCAAACCATGAAATGCATCGAATCATCACCCTTTTGGCCAAATTGCTGTGGATGACAACATGAAACAAAATGTGCAACTTCGTGCTGCAAAAAAAATAGAAAAAGCCTGCGGACCTGTCGGCCACCCAGTGGAAAGACAAAGCATGAACCCAGCACACCCCACAGTCGATGTCCGCTTCGGCCTTTTTTCCTTGTGGCACAAAAACAAAACATGAGGCCCCACCTACTCGAATGTAAAGCCGTCTGCCGGTTTTAGTTTCGCAACCCTACGCTGCGCCCTGCAGAAAAAAAGAGGTTGGGTTCAGCCCTCCCTGTTCTCCTTCCACCCCCCCCCCTCAGTCCTCCCACCTCCCTCTTCGAGATCGACGTGCACCAGCACATGGAATTTTGTCACCTCTTGTTGTGTTCTACTTCTGCAGCGTGTGCCAACCCATGAAGAAGGATGACCAATATTAAAGATATGGGGGACAAAATGCCCCTTAAAACTATGAAATGGTGACTGCCCGTCCCACTTACGCCGTTAGGCGCTTGGCAGGCTTCGGACTGCCCTATGGCGTGGTTAACAGCACCATTATTATTTATATACCGCCACTCCAGCTAGCGTTCGCATGGCGGTGAGTCACAAAGCATTGGGAAAGAAAAAAGGAGGGGCTCCGCTTCGGCAACGGGCAAGCAGGCCTTGGCTCGGTTTATATCCCGCGTTCAGGTACTGGTTTTAAAGCCCAAGCTTTGCTTGGAAAAAAAAAATCCCGGCTCTGCCGGTTTTAAACCTGCCTTCCTGGCAGTTTTTATCCTGTCCCCTTTGGGGCAGTTTCAAAATCCCGGTCCCGCACGGGCTTCACCCGGGCATCAAGGGCCAACATACCCGGCCTCCGCAGAAGCCTCTCCTATGCTCGGCTGCCTTGGCTGGCAAGCGACGAGCATATTTTAACGAGCTTTCTAATGCGAGGGTCACTGCCTTGGCCACACAGGGCCCCAACACAGGCCACCTCATATACGAAAAAATAGGTAAAAGTGTGAAGCAAATTGCAAAAAAACAAGGCAAAATAATATGCCGCCAGCAAAGTGCCGGGCGACAGCGCGGAGTTGCCTGTTATCTCACACCGTATCCCTAATTTTTATTTTATTATAAAATCAAACAGGACAGGGTGTCCGCAAAGAGCAGTATGCTCTTGCAAATAGCATGTCCCTTTGTGTTGTCTCCGGTGTGTGACGGGGCCTGAAGACATGGACGATGGTTACTGATGCGGATGCATATTTTCAAACACAATGGAATGAACAAAAAATCTGACTTGAAAAAAAAGCGTAAAGGGATAAAATTAATGCAAAAAAAAAGTAATCCATGCTGTCAATTCCATACCTTGAACTTTGAATCCTTGCAGAAAAGACATGGATCATATTTGAGAAGCCTCTTCAATTTGGCCTGATCGAGAAGGTACACCACATATAGAAATTTCTTCAGCATGAACCGTTTGATTGCCTTCTCGTAACCATCCTTATACCAGTTTTGAACGGTTGTGTGTGCATATTGCTGTGCAATGTCCGGGTCGTTCAGAAAACTGCAAAACAAGAATAACAGAGCATTAGAATCGGAAGTAATTGTCAAATGTTTCTTTCCTGACTGACTCACATAAATTATTGGGCACTCCCAGGCCTTTAGCAGCCTGGAAAATTTGGTATCAGGATTTTTTTCATAGCTGAGAACAGGAAAAAACTGAAAACTGCTGTTTTGCCCCCTAAAGGCATGATTTTGTGGGCTTTCAAAATGTTCACAACCTTTAATAACCTTGGTGATGGTGCACCATTAACTTGGGATGCATTCGCTTGGAACACACAAGGGTAAATAAAAGTTACGCCAAATGATGAATGTTCGGAAAGCAAAAAGCTATTGATGTACAGGTTTTAGAACAAAGATGGAACTACAAGATGGACAAAGAACACTGCAGCAAAAGAAAGCTAAAAGCAAAAATTATCCTGAATCTGAAATCAGAATTTCATGATTTGACACCATTCTGCTTTGCATTTCAACCAAATTTATCCATGCCTTAAATTTGTAAGCATTGTGCACTTTTGCAAAATTAAGTAGTGCGTATTAATTGTGCACAACAGTTATTAGTTCTTGCCATGGTAGGCCTACTGACCTTTTCTTTCGCCAGGATTAAGTAAAACATGAGTTCAGAATTGGTTACCAAACCTGAAATTTCTAACATTTCTCTTTGCTAACATTTCTCATTGCAATCTACATCAATGAGAAACAATATGTGCGAACACAAAAAAGAAATGAGAAATAGTGCATTGTACAGAACAATAATGTAATGGGCAATGGCACAGTTCAGATCCAAGCAAAAAAAAAATTCAGAATGTGAATGGTCTAAAAACCAACTTGTAAATGATGAAGCGGCTGAGACCAACAATATCGGAGTTTGACTGCAATGGAATCACTCGGTCGTAAAGTGTCTCCAAGCCGATGCGAAGCCACAAAGGATTGTAGGACAACAATATCGACAACATCTCCTGCTTCAAACCTAGAAAAATGAAATTCAAGAACAACTGCAAAATGAGAATGTCCAATTTGCGAATGTTACGTTGACAAAATCCATCTAGAAAAGTGGCTGAGACATTAGTTGCACATTCTTCCTTCTCAACCCCATCACAGCAATGAAAACCATAAATGCCACGCAAACCATGCAAATGAGGTGACAAAGTGTATGACAAAGCCAGTTTTCTGTTGTTTTAGAACCAGGTTTTTTTGTAATTTTTCCATCACTGCAAAATCAGCACACTGTTTCATGCAGAAATGGCATTTAAAATTTATTGCACCTATCTACACACTTGCACTTGCCGGCCCGCATGAAGTCTCAAAACATAATGGAATCAACTTCTGCAAAGAACTACTGGATCATAACAGACATCAGCATGAAAATTTTATCTGGACCAGACCGACCACGAGCTATACCTAACACTGTATGCAGGGTGCCTCTGCTGATAGTGTCACTCACGTCTGCATGCCGAGTTCTTCAAGAATGCCATCATGACTCAAAATGATTGCCTCGTTAAGAAATCTTCTTCCCAAAATTGCAAAAAAAAAAAAAAACACCCCACCGAACAAACTTTTTTACACATTGAAAACTTCCAGTTATGAAGTACCAGGCCAAAAAGCCCAGAGGCAAAAAAATCACCGCAATCCAAATGAGTTATTTACGGAGGAAGTCATGTCTATGATTTGCCTGGAAAATTGCTCATTTCGTACTGACGTGATTTGGGATGGGACTCGGGATGCAGGAAGGATGTGTTGCATCAGTTTGATGTTGCAGCAAATCTCTGCTGTATATTTTGAATAAAAATAGTGAAAAGTTCGTATGTTTATCTGGATCATAAAAAAAAAATAAAAATTATCTGCCATTAATAAAAATAGTTTTTTGAATAAAAATAGTGAAAAGTTCACAGCGACACAAAACTGTTTGCCAACAATGTTTGATTCAGCAAAAGCCAGTGCTCAAAGTGTAGCGAGAAAAAGGGTAGGACTCTGAAGCAAAGACAGTGGAACCACCATGGCAATAAAAAGAATTAGTGTCCAGAAGCCATGGGCTGTGTGGAAGCCTGTTCCTTCCCACACACTTCTGAATATCGTCAAAGCATTAGAGGCAGGCAACCTCACTTGGAATAATATCACTGGCCAAATCAAAAACTGAAAGTTAAAATGAGTGAGTTTGGGTTTCCAGGCCCCGTTATTTGCTGTTTATTTTAAAAAACTGAAAGCTAAAATGAGTGAGTTTGGGTTTCCAGGCCCCGTTATTTGCTGTTTATTTTAATCAGAAAATTTGGATAACGTAACAAATCTTCCTTGAAGAAATAGCCCATGTTCTCCACTTCCAAATAACAATAATAAAAATAATACGCTGCAAAAAATAAACCAAATTGCATTGAATTCCACCAACAACTGCCTCACCATAATCCCGGTGGACCGCTTTGTCTTTCCTTATTTCCAACTCTTCACGCTGGACAGCTATGGTGATCCTTCCCAGCACATCTTTCACAGCATCCGAGTGAAGGAGTTGGCACAGCGAAACTCGCACTGCATCAAGGCAATTCCGAGCTTTGTAGGTCTTCAAAGAAACTGACTCTCTGCTGGGTGCTTGCAGAACATCAGACGACTGCAAACACTTCTTCCACGTTTCTACCACATTCACTGGAGAGAGAAAAAACAAAGAATATTCACAGATAGTGAGTATAGAGTTGAGAGTGGCATAAGTGTTTGACTGAAAGTGAAATCTTGGGGTATTCAAAAACAGTTTGAGGTGCATACTGCATTTGTGGATAGTTGGCAAATCCTCTTCCCTCATCATTGCAGGTACCGACTGGCTCCAGTCATGGGAATTTCTCTTGGTTGACTTTTGACTTTATTTGATGACATTTTCGGTGAGGACTTTAAAAAATCAAAATTCCTGTTTCTCAAGCAATTGGGTAGATTTTGGTACAGGTGACAGGGGTCAATTGGTGAGCACATAATGCCAAATTTTGTGCACAAGACCAGCTGGTATGGATTAGGCAGCCAGCGAGTAGGTATCTGAAAAATTGTAGTGTACTTTTAAGCATTACCTGCTCAACTGAAAAGTCAATATTCACACCGTTAATTCAAGCAGGGTCAAAATAAGTCAAGCAGGGTAAACATAAGTCAAGCAGGGTAAAAATAAGTCAAGCAGGGTAAAAATAAGTCAAGCAGGGTAAAAATAAGGTGACAAAGTGTATGACAGAGCCAGTTTTCCGTTGTTTTAGAACCAGGTTTTTTGTAATTTTTTTACTTCAAGTTGTTGTTTGACATCTGTAAAAGTCAGCAAATAATACAAATTAAAAAGTTGAGGAGCATTTTCTGAACATTAAAGACAGTCAAATTGCTGGTATTTTCTGAAAACCCATTGGTATTTTGACCAAAATCCAACACATGGAATTCGGGGTCCGACCCAATGAAAATAGTGGTTTCTCGACAACAAGGTAACATTTGGGCAACAATAAACCTATGGGCAGTGGCGAAGCATCACTCGGACCTATTCGCCTGACTTTTTTGTAGGTTTATCACCATGCGGCATGCATGCATTTGTCAATCTTTCTTTACAATATTTTTTCCTCAGCTGAACAAACAATATATGGTAGGGACTGACCGATATGACTTTTTTCCGATAATACCGATTTTCCGATAATCTTACGTTTCCGATAACCGATAAATACCGATAACCGATAGTTTATTCCCCAAAATTTTTGCAGATGCAAGTAAGAGTAGAACTGTAGATTTGCTTGCAGGCGTGAGTTTTGCATGCAACTCTTTGCTGAGTTTCGAGTTGATGGGGATTACAGGGGGCCATTGCATTGGGTGTGAGCATGAAAAAGAGCATACATGGGAACTGGCAAAGTTTAGGCCAGTGTTGAGGAGTGGTGGCCACAGGGAAATTGCCCGAGAGCCATGCAAATTTGGTTTTATTTTTCCATGAAAATCGTTTTTTAGTTTTCGAAATTCGTTTTTTTTGTCGTTTTTAGATTACAAAATTCGTTTTTTGTCCTGTTTAAGATTTCAAAATTCGTTTTTTTTTTTCAATTTCTAAAATGCCAGTTTCATTTATGAAGCAAAAATGGCACCCAGTGTGGTGCGGGACTCTTCAGAAAACCAAACTGCCAATCTGCTTTGGGCAAGGTGGTGCCAGACCACATGCACCTGTGTCCCCTGTGCAGGGTTGACTACATCTCACGGTCCCCTGGGCAAGCAAGGGAATATGAATAGAAATGCCCCACTGAAAGGCCTCAGCACACAAAACGCAAGCACAAAGCTGGCCAAACAGGTCCAGCCCTGTAAATCAAGGCAATAGCACAGATTAGATGACATCCCAGCTCAGAAGAGCAGCCATCCTCAACGGCAGCACCCCCACCCACACAGCAGCCACCTTCCATATACAAGCCGCGGGGAACAAAACTCGAAAACCGGCCATGCATGCATGGCAAAGCCCCTTCAAAAACCAAAACGCTGAACCACCTGCTCGCGCACTCCCACAGCACATCCACCCATCCAGACAAGCAGGCCTTCACCCATGCAAAAATGCACCCTGCTTGCAACAAAAGCACACCTGAGGCAGCACCACCTTGTGGGCAATGAGCACCTTCATGCATGTTCCCACCACAAAGGTCACATTGCCATGCCGCAGAGTTCCTCTGTCACACCACAGACGGTCCAAGATCATTCACCTGCACGAAGCAGGTTGAGACCATGAAACAGAAAAATCTTGTCCCAAAGGCCATGGAATGCCCTTATTCACTTGCCACTGTCTTTTGAAATCGCCCCCTCAAAGGGTGAAACCCTATTAGACCAAGTTTAATGCCGGCCGAAATAACAACAGGAGAGGAGACGATAAATATTATAAAGTCTTGCACAAGAGAAAAAGAAA
>JASGXE010003938.1:0-25986 GCA_030068105.1 Sinentomon sp. SZTP_YWyxl
TTACCTAACCGAACCTAACCTAACCTAACCTAACCTAACCTAACCTAACCTAACCTAACCTAACCTTACCTAACCTAACCTAACTACCTAACTGAACCTAACCCAACTTAACTAACCTATGCAAAGTGCCCAACCTATCCCAACCGACTACCCACCCTCCAGTGAAATAAGGCACACCCTGTGCCGTATGCTGGTGCCAAAGGGGGGACACAATTGCACGGCTAAGAGTACAGGTTTTTTCTAAAAATGTTTCCATGTTGCCGTGCAATTGTGTCCCCCCCGTATAAATGACTTAACCCTGTTTTCTTATGTGTGTCAGTCATATCAGTGAGAATTAAAATCAAGTGCACATCGCAACAATTTGAACAGGAAAATCATTAATTCCTTCACTGTATTTTTGTGATATTTGAATTTTGCCATTTTCCGCGCCGAGGTATGTCATTTATTTTTGACACTGAACTGAAAATCGTTTATGACTATGTCCGATTTGAAACCGTGGTCAATTTATTGCTTTTCGATTGCGGATTTCGCGCATTGACTCCTGGCTACTGCAGAGATTTTCCAAAAACCGCAAAGTTTAGAATGGGTGCCAATTTAAGGTCATGTGACAGCTTTATCTTGTGTATAGTTGTATTTTGGCCCGCATGCACATTTCTAACAGATTCTTCTTGTGCTGAATTATCTTCCGTGATGACGAGTCGTCAATTATTGTCACACTTACAACTATTCTCACCAGTTGGATGTGTGAGCAAAGTGCCCAAGTGTTAGAGAATGAAATGGCCGTCATTCGGAAAGGGAAAAGACATATTCCAAAACTATTGTCTATTTGATTGCGTATTTCCCTTCGTCACTTTTCATTGAGCTTGTATTTCTGTGATGCAGATCAATATTCTTTCCCAACACTAGCTCTTTAACTCCAGGAGATTACTGTTATGGAAGTTTTAATAGATTAGGCTACAGAGTCACATAATATCTTGAAAGGGAGAGTTTCATATGCAGCGATGGATTGGATTCCTCTTTATCCGATATACTCGGACTTTAAATGAAGCCAAGGATTGAATTTTAGCACTGTTTGCTTGTGCTCCCCTTCAGAACGTTTCTATGGCCATTCAGTTTTCTGGAGGAAAAACGGATCAATATTTATCCTGTAATTTAGCTCTCCTCGATTGGATGATACTAGCCTCTGCGCGGGGTCCCAATTATCGAATGACATTAGAAATCGCAGCAGTTCGACATAAGTTGTTATGCTCGCAAGCATGCGGAATAAGCTTCGATTATGAAATGAAAAAAGCTAGCATTTGTGCTGGCAGCAGTTCGTGATCTTCAAAGACAGTAAATCTCAGCACTCTCACCGTGAATTTGTAAACGTCCAACCATAACTGTGTTGCAATTTGATAAGGATTAATTATAAGGTTAATTGTGATGTTAAAATTGTCGGTTAAAAGTCGGAGTTGGCAGCTTAAAATCATCTGTTTAGATGAATGATTGTTGTATGAAGTGGAACAATATTAAAAAAACATTCGTGGTCAATTTGTGGCATTGAAGATAAAAGATTGAATGTGGTGGTGACTGAGAAGTGAGATCAATTTCCAACCTGTCACGATTGCTCGTGCTCTTTCCGCTCCGAATATCATTTTTCTTTCTTCTCACAGAATATTAGACACCAGAACTCAGAGTGTACTGGAACAGAATATGAGACAACTTTGTTGGGACTGGAAGGAGGGCACACTTGTCAAAATTTAGGTGTATCTGGTTTGTTTTACAGCAAGATTCGATTTGCCTAAGATCTGACTGCATTAGTTCTCTGTCTCCAGCCTCACGGACGATTTTGTAAATTAGACAACAATCGGCAAATAAACGCACATTACACTAGAAGACAAGTTCGGAGCACGGTCGTTGATGTCGACAAGAAGTAAAATTGAACCAAGTACACTTCCTTGAGGAACGCCAGACGTTACGGGAACAACGTCGGAAGACACACCCTCTAGTGCAACTGATTGCCGGCGAGAGGTCAAGAACCTTCGCAAGACGTCTAGAAATCTGCCACCTACTCCGAGGTCTGCCAATTTCGAGATGAGTCGCTGATGGAGTACCCTATCAAAGGCCTTGGTGAAATCAAGAAATATCAGATCGACATCAAGGCTCGAGTCGGCGGCTATAGAAATCTCTTGGAACACCCTCGCTAGCTGCATTTCACAGGATCTTCCTTTGCGGAAGCAAAATTCATCTTTAATGAGATAATCATTCACTTCTAGATAGGAAGCCAGTGTAGAGCACAATATATGTTCAAACAATTTGGAGCAAACACTGGTCAGGGAGATTGGACGATAGTTGGATGGGTCAGATCTGGAGCCGGACTTGATTATTGGCGTCACGTTCGCAAATTTTCAGTCACTGGGGATGGCGCCCTGAGAAATGCAACGTGTATACAGGAGCTCTAAAAAGGAAGCAAATTCATTTGGTGCAGATCTGAGAAACTTTGGGGAGATAGCATCTGGACCAGGTGACTTGTTGGGATTGAGGTCATTGATAAGACATATAATTCCTGCTTTAAAAATTTATGTGGACGTCAAGGAGAGCAGGAGCTTCGGAAGAAAAAGGCCTTATGTCTTTTCGGCAAAGCGCCAAATGCTCGTCCATGAATAGGCAAAGAATTGATTGAAAACGTTGGCTTTATGTGCAGGCTCACAAGCAACGGTATCGTGGGTTTTCAGGGCAAGGATTGAAGAGGAGGCAACCTTGGTTTGATATTTTAAACAACTGAAAAACTTCTTTGGTCTATGGTTCAATTCTTCGGGAGAGAGCTCCGGATGTACTGCATCTCGGCGTTTCGCTTAGCCGCATTGAGTTCAGTGCGCAGCTTCTTGAATTTGTCCTTGATTCGTCGAAGATGAGCTTGTGAATAGAGGCGGCGTTTGTGAGCAGACCTGCATATGACCTTCAGAGATGTTATTTTCTTGGTATTGTACCAGGGCTGAATGTTGGAATCCTTTGTAACCTTATGGGGCATGTAAAGGTCAAGGGCCGTCGAAAAGGTCGAGCGGATTTGGCTCCAAAGCTGATCAACATTTAATGCAGCCGACTTTTGGGCAATCATAGAGAACTCCCGACGAAGATACGATTTCAACTCAGGCACGTTGGCTCTGCAAAAGCGCCAAATTTTGCGGCAAGCTTTGACCGCTGTCTGAGTAGACAGGCGGAATCTGGACAAAACAATGTGATGGTCACTCTGCCGTCGACGATTTCAGTTTCGATTGCGCACTCTGGTAAATTTGTGAAGACCAAATCGAGGATGTTGGCTGAAGAGGCGGAGATTCTGGTGGATGAACGAACGAGTTGCTCAAAACCAAGGGATACATACAAAGTCTGTAACTTTACGGTGAGCGAGACTAGAGGTTTTCTGGTTTGAAATGATGGGCGAGTCGCAGTTAATATTAGGAAGGTTAAAGTCGCCTCCGACGATAATCATGTTGTTAAACGACTGAACAGTGTTAAACCTTCTTATCTCAGTGGAGATGCTATCGAAATTGACATAGGAATTGTTAGAGGATGGGCGATATGCTGAGATGACCATCATAACCTTTTTCCTATTGTCTAATACCAGTTTGAAGGAGACCTGCTCGCAGGTGTCGGGAACTGATTCATTGCAGAAGGAAAGACCTTTACGGATGCAGATAAAAAAACCACCGCCCATGGATATTCGGTCACGCCTCACGACTTCGTAGCCTTCAGGAAACAAGAACTGCTGGGAATGGAAGGGATGACTCACTTCCCAAGACAACGTCCGGGTTATGCAATTGAATGAAACAATTGAATGAAATTCATGGAATTTGTTCAACAAACTGCGGCAGTAAAACAAGAAATGATAATTCGTCCTGATTCCGCACTTCGTATTCTTGTCTTCTCAGCGATTGCTCGTTTGGCCCTTGCGACGGGTGCACCTAAGTTAAAAAAGACAAACTTTCTTTATAAAGTGTAGCAGCGGCCAGAACAGCTCCAACTCCGTTTTAGTGGATCATATCGGATGTCTCCAGGTATGTAGGTTCCTTGTTGGTACTTCTCCATATCCAAGTACTCAGCTCCCCATTTCGACGTATTGAAAGCGATGTGACCGTTGAGCTCTGCAATTCTCCTCTTCACGTGCCTTCCTTTGTCTTCCCTTAGGGGAATGCTTCACACATGAATCTTGACTATATCTGGTCCTTTATTCGGGCGAGTCCTTTATCTGGTCGTTTATTCATGATTTCACAAGGAACAAAATGACCTTTATAACACAGCCTGCTGTGTTTTTACTGCTCACTCGATCAAATTCAACTTGAGAAAAGAAGGATAGAAAGAGAAAGACGAAAAACATTGCGTCTATAGACAATAGCGGCAAAAATTAAACTGCTTTATTAAACTAGAAAAATTAATACGTCAAGACAATAAGCGGCAAATATTAAAACTAGAAAAATTAAACTACATGAAACTGACACAAATCATTGTGTTGATTTTAGTCTGGCAAGAGACGCAAATGCAAGTAAGCGTGACCTTTTAGTTAAAGGAAGGCTTAAATATGAACATGACATTTATTCAGGAAGGATCCACGGATATACAAAACAAAAGAACAGCTTGGTAGAGAGGACTGAGGGCTCTTCTCAAATACTGCTGTTTTATGCGAGTGAAAACTCAGTGTCAACTTCGGAAAACCAATTTGGATGAGAATGAGATCAAAAAGCCACTTCATCATAATTAATATACGGCGGTGACTTGTGCTGGATAACTTTGTGTAAAAGCGTGACAAGATTAATAATTTTTTGACAAACTGCAGGTCGATCAAACTTAAGTTATTTGACAACACCAGGAAAAAATGATTAAAATTTTCTGAACCTGCAATTTCAAATCTCACAAACGTATGGAAAATTTTCGACTTTTTGCAATGAGCTTTGAGTGGCGCAAATTTCAGTACATACAATAGATTTCAGTGCAATAGTCAATCAATGGGTAGAAAAAGAGATACGCAGAGAGGTAATGGTTTTTGTTTTCAGTCGTCAAGTTTGTTACCAACGCGATTGAGAGCATTGTGTTTGGAGCATATTTAAATTTCGCAAGACATTTTGGGAAAATGTACCTACTTTCTTTCTTTCAGGTCCGACTCTGCAGGAAGCAAAGATGTGAAGTGCTCCTCTTCATTTAAGGGATACCTCAGCAGAGGATCACATCAATTTCAATCATCATCGGAATCACCATCGCTCAGACCAGCATTTCTCAAGAAGCTTCCCTCTTTACCAATGGATGCTCATAGCAATACCAATAGCCCTCATTCTGTCCCATCGCAACCTCATCTGCAGCAAAAGAGGAAGGCTGCAGTTTCGATAAGAGCAGCATACAAGCAGTATGGTTACGGGAAGCATGGTACCCAAGTGCTTACAAATCTCTACATGACAGTTGCTCAGGGCACCATGTAAGTTAAACACGTTGCATGCTTTGTTTATGACTATCGTTTAAACTAAGTCTTTGCACCTATTCTTTACACAATAACACCGACAAATTTTCAGGCGATATTCCTCATGGCAACACAAATCAAAATACAAGAATAAATAAAAAATG
Organism: Sinentomon sp. SZTP_YWyxl; assembly: GCA_030068105.1. Taxonomy (NCBI): domain Eukaryota; kingdom Metazoa; phylum Arthropoda; class Protura; order Sinentomata; family Sinentomidae; genus Sinentomon; species Sinentomon sp. SZTP_YWyxl. Next base: position 5,590 of record JASGXE010003938.1, read on the forward strand.
GCTCCGAGCCCCACTCTGATTTTGTTAGCCCCAAGTTTGCATTTGTGCAGCATGGTGGTGGGCCGAAAAAGTGGCTGAAACGACATACGCAGTGCAAGTGTCTTCGGATGTTGTTGTTTCCGGACCGCCCCTGCATTGATTCAGCAAATGTTTTCTAAAATGATCGCGCTTCTTGACAAGGTTTACTTGTTTCTTAAGGCTCTGTGAAACCAATCTGAGGTCGGTGAGACTCAATTCACTGTGTGGGACACTTTTTGCCAACCAAGTTTTATTCAAACAAAGGATGGAAACTTGGTAAAGTTCGATAAGCTGATAAAGATCAACTCGCTTGGCCAGACTTTCTGTTTGACCGACAATACAAGGTGACTATAACGGTTCCTGAAAGCCTGCATCAAAAAATTAGCATTAGGCATTTCATCAGCATTTGATCGGTAATATGCATCATAATCTATCTTTTACACTGAAACCATTTTACAGAGATTGACAAACCTCCACATCAATGGCTTCAAAAGCTGCAGGCAATTTTTGCATGCACTGTCTCAACTTTACAAATCAATAAAACTGATAAAAAATAAAAATACTGAAAAAACTAAAAAAACGTATTTCAACATTAATTTTAAAAGTCAACTAAAATCAGTTTTTCTTGGACCAACAGCATGGATGGTTGTTTGAAGTTTTTCAATGCCTTTCATTGTCACTTTTCTTTCGACACTTTTCGGTGGCAGCAAAGTCCGCGATGATTCTTTAATATCCCATCGGTTTCCATGTGAATGAATACAAAAAACTCCAGCTTTCCCATTTTATGATTTAAAATGTTTTTCGATCAGACGACTTTTTCATCATGTCTCCGCCTGATGTACTTTACTTTGCCAAAAAGACGGAATATGCAGCAATCGAACAAAAAACAGTAAAGCCATGATTGGATGCTTCTTGACCCCGTTCCCCGATTACTGAATTCACCCAGAATATCAATCTAATAGACACATGAATATGATGGCAGAATCAACAATTAATTGTATCTATATCACCGCAAATATCGTGTGCTATTTTACTTCGGCTACTTGACGAAGAATTCGAATAAGGCTATTGTTTTGAAAGGTTTCTGCCATTTTACATTCCTCCCAACTGCCAACCACATCCATATTTAGTATTGCTAAAGTTATCGCAAAAACAAATAGGTTTGCAACGCACGCAGTTGGAAGATAACTCAAAATCGGCAGCAAAGGTTGACCCTAACCATCATGTCTTTTGTTAGCGCAGTGTCTCCATTTTTTGACACAGCACATACGCCATTATTCCACCCAGCACTGGTATGAGAAAACAGGCATCAACATGGGTGTTCAGGTGCCACTGGAAAATTGCACTGCCAAGCCAGAGCTCGTATTATGAGCTCACCATATTCTTTATCCAATGAAGAAGTCGTCGTTTTTCTCTGTCACGATCCTCTAAATACTCTAATACTCTATAACGTTTTCATCGACCATTGTGTCGACCTCTTCAGGAGGTACCTGTTGTCGTGAGGCAGTTGGTGGGATACACATTTTCCAATTCAGCCATGAAGAAGTAACCATTTGAAGAAGGGTATGATCACCAAGAGTGGGTCGTCAACACTGTTGAAATGACATTAAAATGAATTCATGGTACGATGAGAGTGTTCACGGAGCGATGATGGTGTGTCATCTTCATAAAAACAAGCTTGAGATATGGTGGGTCGTTCCTGGGAGCTTGTTCCTTGGGGCAGTTTTTCAATGGCCAGATATCACTTAGGGTTAGATACGGGAAACGAGGATGGTGCTGTTGGTAATTTTTAATCGCAGGCTGTTCCAGAAAAGAAGTTACCAATCCGGTCGTATTGGGTTATGGCAACGTGTCCACAAGTTGTATGGATCGGTTATGGGATGCAAAGCGGGGTGTTTCTGCTCAATTGTTGGGACAAGTGATGCTGGAAAGGGGATGGGAAAGAAAGGTGCAATCCAGTGGGAAAGAAAGGTGCGCACTGCTTGTCCCAGAAAATCTCGTGAGAAAGGCGTTGCCTTGAGAACGCACGGTGCCGGAATTTCCGAGGAAGGGAAAAAACTGTGTTTCTATTGCTTGCAGGGCATTTTCGTCAGAGGGTTGCAAAACCGGTGTGGCGTGGAATCGCCATGGAACCGTGGAATGGCCACCCCCTGAGAATTGCACTGCATTACCCCTGAAAATTCACGGCAAGCAATAAGCCCCCTGAGATTTCCAGGCTATCAGCCGTGCAATAGTCAACCCCCTGAGCATTCCACGGCATTTCAATTTTATATATTAAATTGCAGAATAATCGCAATTTTACAAAAGAGTTAAAACAAAGTGAGGCATTTTAAAAGAGGCGATATTTACAATTTCCTTCGATAAATCAATTCAATTCAACTTAATCTTTTACAAAATTTCAGAATTATAGCAATAATGAGAAGCTTTGTGGATAATACAGAAAAGAGTAAAAAATCTACAAAAAAGTATCAAGGCACAACAAGGGAAAATAGAACATGACAATGGCATAACCAATAAAATGGATGCAAAATTTTCCAAAGCTATTATTTGGTCTTCCACAAACGGACCAATCATTTTGAACCGAGTGGATGAGTTCAAAGCAAGACTTAATTTTGGGGATTAGCCAGCTTTGACCGCAGAAAGGGTGAACTATTTGGAAGAGCGTTCCATTCCCTGAGAGGTTTGGAAGTAAGAATGAAAGTACGCATTGTACTTGAATACTGGAACTTTGAATTGAGAAAGATGATTTGATCTGCAATTTGTCTGTTTCGGGGCGAAATCGTTGGGCTAGACAAGTGCAGAAGAACCACCAAATGAGTTTTTGAGAAGAGAAAGCCTTCGCAGTGCCCTGCGTTCCTGCAGTGTAGAGAGCATAAGTGTTTTTGCATTTCTGTGACACTTGAATTTCGAGAAAAGTCATTCTTAATGAATCGTGCAGCTGCCTTTTGCACTTTCTCCAATCGCATTGATATGACAAATTAAATAAGGATCCCAGACACAGCTGGCGTATTCCAAGATAGGATGCACCGTTGCAAGGTATGCTTTGAGCTTCACATTCTCATGGGCAGAAGTCAGATTTCGTCTGAGTGCACCCAGAGCACTTTTTGCTTTATTTATTGTTGTGTTAACCTGAACTGTCCAGTCGAGATTGTAGGAGATAGTGACTCCAAGGTATTTGAAGGTGCTGGAATCATTGGAAATAACACTCTCGCAGAGGGAATAGTGTCTTTCTGGTGGTGGAGCATGGGGGCTATAGAGGACCTAATAAAGGATAATGCCACTCACTTCGAGGCATTAATTTTCATTTTCCAGGTTGTGCACCACATTAAACGTGGAATAGTCAAAACCCCCCTGAGCATTTCGCGGCAAACAATAAGCCGTGGAATCGTCAACCCCTGAGATTTCCACGCTATCAGCCGTGGAATAGTCAACCCCCTGAGAATTCCACGTCATTAGACGTGGAAAACTCAACCCACGTGAAAAATTCAAGGCAAGCAATCAGCAATGGAATCGTCAACCCCCAAAGATTTCTATGCACTCTCAATGTCCACCGCAAAAGAAACATTATTTTATATTACAATATTAAAAAAAATATTTCACGAACGACAATATGGCGTCTGATTGACCCGCTCCCAATCAAACAGAGGCTGTTTGAAACGAGCAACAAAGGATACCGTATGGAATCAGCGACAAGTTCATTGCCGAATATAAGTGGATCATCCTCATACCTCAGCGGAGTGACTGCGGCGATTAAACGTCCCAACGCTGTGTTTGATCTAAGGTCAAAAAGATTTTGAACACGGGACACTAGCAAGTCTATATCTAACCATTGACTGCTGCACTCTTCAAGCAATGTGTTCGTTTTTGACGAGTGTTTTTGAGATAGCTGGCAATTTTTCCAACGTCGTTGGCCCCCTTTTTAGTGATTGTAGGGCTTTGATATAGGAAATCGGCCTTCGAATTAGTCGTTGGAATTTATTCAAATGTACTGATGAGATTGTGAATGCCGCAGTTCTATTCAACGCTCTCTGCCTTGTTTTCAGTTACGGCCTGTTGGGACCCAGCGGTTGCGGTAAGACTACACTGTTGTCGTGCCTAGTTGGACGAAGAAGCCTTGATTCGGGAAATATTAGAGTATTTGGATTTGTTCCAGGAACGAAAGAAAGTGGAATTCCAGGAAGTACAATCGGTTACATGCCGCAGGTGAGTTTGATTTATCTAAAAATAGACTTTCATAGAGATACGAGTATACGTACATTGGAAATGCACATTGAGATGTCCATACATGGTGATGTTTCACATTTGATTTTTTACCAGTTCAACTTATTCCACTATTTGAACTTCTTTATTTCGGTAAAATAATCCGATATACGAACGTCTCCCTCATACCTTTCAACGCACGATCTATGTAATGAGTAATGAGATTCGACGAGCCAGATACTGGGAATGTGTGACGAGTTGCTCCAAATTGCGGTTGCGTATCTCACTGGCGGAGATTAAAAAAAAAACAATGATATCAAATAAGAAAAAGAAAAACACACCGAGAACGAAAAATGTCAGCAAAAAATAAATTTAGAAAATTAAAAAAATCAATAGTCACAATCATCATTAAGTGTATAACGGGCAAGTATGGAGGTGAGCTGGCTACGTTTGCCGTAATTTCCATTGCTTCAGGCAAAAAAGGCATTCCAAACTGCTATACGAAGTGCCATCCCTATTATTCATATGCGCGATCAATTCCTAAAATGGATGCCACTTCGAAGTCATGTCATGTCCCTGTTTGTACGTCTATCTCTTCGTCTTTTTCCATTTTCTGTTAAAGTTTTACTGCTTGCACTTCATATATTTTTTCTTTTTTCCTTCGTTTTTTCCCTGGCCTCATTGGTCATACTGGTCCTCTTCGTTGGTATGGAACATTCAATTCAACAAATTCAATCCGTCATCCAAAGTTGCGCCGGTTTCAACTCAGCCTATTTAAGTGCGAATTGAGTGATGAGGAAAAATGACATGAATTATTACTGAAGGACGACAGAGGATGACTACTGAAGGAGCATCTTAATTTGTAGACTCTGTCAGCCTAAAAAGATATACCTAAGTACAATCCTTTGTAATTCATGAATGAAAGAGTTGGCTTGTTCCCATTTTTCTTTTCTTCAAAACCTTCGTGTTCTTTCCTGTCTATCCTACATTCAGGAAATCGCTCTTTACACAGAGTTCACATTGCGGGAGACGATGTTCTACTTCGGACGAATATTTGACCTAGCAAGAGAAGAAATTGTTGAGAAAACGGAATTCCTCATTAACTTCCTAGATTTACCAAAAGAGGACAGAAGTATTGGAACAATGAGGTTAATATTCGCTATATACAACTTCAATTTATATATTTTCGTATTGAGCTCACGTGGAATATTGTGTAAGAACAGTATGAGATCTCTTCCATTCTTAAAGTATACCTGTAGAGAATAGAATTGAAATTGTTTACATTTACATGGACATCATCTCTAACGATTAAAAATTCTTTCCATTAGCGGACTTGATTGTGGTTTAACAAAAATCTGTCTGTAAAATAGCCCCATGTTTTTAATTATTATATCATTTCGACAGATGGAATGCATGAAAGCATATAGCTTCCCTGAAAAATATTTCTGCATTTAACGGAACAATTCAACTTCAGATACATTTTATGAAATGGATCTTAAAGCTGTTGACGTGTCGTGTCCATAACAGGCGATGGGAAATTGCAACGAAGTTCACAGCTTCATATAAAACTTTTATCACCGTCGACGTGACTATACATTAAGGACTGTTGAATTGCACTTGACTAACATTCTAGATCCCAGTTAACGTGATTCAGATAAGGGCTGATATTCTGCCCCGTTCTGTACCTACAACTTCAAATAATAATGAATTTTTTTAACTCAGTCAGATTTAACTCATTATTTTTGCTTCTTTCTTCCTCTCTTACCAATATTGGTCCTGACATCTGCTAACATGACCTCTTCTGTTGCTGTTGCTGCTGCAGTGGAGGACAACAAAGACGAATCTCATTTGCAGTTGCTCTGCTTCATGATCCTGACCTTTTGATACTAGATGAGCCTACTGTTGGTGTTGATCCGTTACTCCGACAAAAGTAAGTCTTTTGTCGAGCTCACACATTCGACTGAGCTCACACAAACTCAGCCACAAATTGACCAAACTCACCTGATTAAAAGTCAACTTAACTTAACTTGCCCGAACTTTGGGCCGAATTTCGACTGAATTCGGTGAATTCAGATCAGAGGGCTCTCAAAATCCGGCTGAGTTCGGGTGAGTTCAATTGAATTTCGGTTGAGTTCGGTGAATTTAGTGTGAGTGCGGGGACTTCACCTGAGTTCGGTTTAACGGCTTTTCGGGAGAGTTCAGTCCAATTCCGGTTGAATTAGGATATAAGTTCGGCGAAATTCCAATTTCCTGCTGTTCTACGGTGCGTTAGATCGAATTCTGACAAAGTTCAGTTGAGCTTGGTAGAACTAGCTTGCTGTTCGGTTGAATTAATTTCGGCTGTGTTCTGTTGAGTCTATGACGATTCGGTGTTTGTTGAGTTCGAAGGAGTTCGGTGAGAATGTTTTGGACCAAGAATAAATACCCATTTTTATGACATGGAATTCCAAAAGATTCTTTCGGGACAATTCATTGGCCACGTGTGCCATTTCATGGAATTTCATGTCGACAGAAATCTAATGGTTCAGGGACAATTTATAGGCCACACTGGCTATGATTTATTTCTTAAAGAACTTCCCTGATGCATTTCCATGTGTTTGATTAAGTCTAAATGTTAATGTCTGACATTCCGGATGCAGTTTCAGAACATGTGTTCCGATATTGATTTATTTGTGACATTGCAAAAACAGGAAAAATGATGCGGAAAATCCCCAATTACCAGCTTGGACAGGCGTGTGCAAGTCATCAGCATGAGTAACACGCATGCTGGCATATAGTCTACGCATATGATCAATCGATCAGCCTGGATCCGGTCCTACTCATCAAAGTACGGAAATTTGCCGCAATTTGGCAAAACAAAAACGGACAAAAGTCCTTTGTGCGCAAACGGAAGGATATCCGTATTTATGCAGACATCGCCCCGTCATTCTTGAAAATTAAGTGCCGTCAAAGTACGAAATTTTAATCAGAATACCGAATTCAACCGTTTTGACTTTGTACGTATGGCATGTGCGCCAATTTACTGCATTTTTCCGTAGATCTACGCGACAACTGTATTTATACATCGCAACCTTATAAGTTTGGAGATTGTGACGTAAAACGACGGAAATCATCACATAATTACGGAATTTAACCGTTTTTGCTTTACTACGGAAAGCATGGCCGTCAATCTACGGCATTTTCCGTAGAATCACGCGAATGTTGTTATTTCTTCCGTTTTTTCACGAAACACGGAGAAAGCCCGTACAAAAATAGACGAAGCGAGTAAAGAATCCGAGTAAAGATCTATTGTTCCTTCTGTAGTTATTCTTGCTCCAAGCCAAGAAGACTTAATTCGGTAAAGTCTCACTGGTTTCCTGTGCTTCGTTCCTGTTGAGTAGTTGTGCTGTGCTCTATGACCCAAAGACGCAAGCTGGGAGCAAAACCACATGTGCTATAGATGCATGCTGGGGACGCATTCGCAAGCAAAAACGCATGTCGATGACATACACGTACATGATTTTCCATATAACAAAACAACTCGTTGTCGAGCGAACTGGTTACTAAGACGCCACAAATTATCACAGCCATGCTTTTTTTTTGTTTTTTTTTTTAATTTTCGAAATTACAGAGTTCAGTGCAAAGATTGTTGACAGGATGACCGTCTATCGGGCAGTGCTAGGCAGTGGAATAGTGCCTGCGTTGGAAGTATTCGTATAACAGTGCCCTAGGTAGTGTAATGGTGCCCATAAACACGGTTAATCGCTAGTCTGAGTTCAGCAGCAGATTGAGCCCCGTTCAGAAGTTTCCTGAGATTGGATTATTTTATTTTTCGTAACTTGGCTACATTTAGTGATCGAAGTTCGCTGTGACTAACTCTGTGCAATGAAATTGTCCAAATTACAAAGTTCTATAATTCAATGAACATCAACATTCGCCATTGACAAGACGCAATATTCACAAATTCACAATCATGTTCAATGTTAAACCTCCCAATGTTATACGATGAAACGCTGATACGATTTTTTAGCAGTGATTATCCATAGGATCGCCGTGTCATAATCGAGTGGTCAAAGATGGAGTTCTACCAAAAAAATAAAAAGTTCAGTTCGATAATCATGTGCTGCCTACACTGTTAGTTTTGTTTGTTATGTTCTGACCTGAGATCATTTTTATTTTCTCCTCTCCCTCTGTTCCAATCCACCCCTCCCCGCATCGGCATCGGCATCGGCATCAGCATCTGGAATCATCTGGTTGAACTGACGTCGAAGAAAAACAAGACCGTCGTTATCACAACTCATTACATTGAAGAAGCAAGACAAGCTCATTACGTACGTATGTGTTTGTTTCTTTCATTGCAAATTTACACCCATAGGTGGGGAGGAAATGGCAACCAACCCGGGAAAATGTGTCTGGATTGAATTTGGGCGGTCTACCACTGAATACTGATGGCAGAACTCTTTCCTTTCCTGCATTCTGCAACATTTCTGGTCAGTCATTTTCTCCCTCCTCAGTCAATTACATATCTCGGTGTTCACCTTGACAGCAGGCTACCTTGGAGCCACCATATCGATACGGTTGTTTCTAAGGCACGCAAAACCCTCGGTTATATCACTAGAAACCATGGACATGCCTCAGTAAAAGCTAAACTCTTCGCCTACAAAACTTTTAATCTGCCGGAATTAGAATACGCGTGCGATGTCTGGGAACCATTTCTTGTGAGCCACATTCAGGCTTTGGAACGCTGGCAACGTTTTGCAGCACGACAAATTTTTGCTGATTTCAATAGAAACACAAGTGTAACATTTGCTCTGTACGCTAAATCTCATCGCCCTTGCTGAGTGTCGGAAATCGAGGCGGCTTGAATTGTTTTCTAGCATCGTGCCCTCTCAATCTCCGCTGCGCCTACAGTCGATTCCATTTGAAGATATGAGCCAAGCATTATTGCCTTCTTTCGCAAAAAGGCATGCTTCGTCCTATTCGGCCAGTGCTTTTACCGAAAAACAAATTCGAAAAAGCTCCGAGTTGCTTCCCCAAGCACGCATCCCAAGTGTTCTTCATTTTTCTGCGGACGCCGCACACCAGGAGACGGCAGTGCAGACGTTCGACCCCCCGAAAAAGGAACATAATGAGAACGAGATTTCAAGATTGTCAAGATGGCCGAGTGGGTAGTCTGTGTATCCGAAGGCTGTGGTGGCTGTGGGTTCGAATCCCATCAGAAGCGGAATTTTTTCAGTTTCAATCGCTGGAATTTCTTTTGTCTCTGCGTGATTCTTACGCGTTTTTTCTGTTGTTAGTGCCTTCCCACTTGTTTTGTTCGCCGGAGAATTTGAGAAGTGACCTCTGACATGCTGCAAAAAACAAAAACAACTGAGAAATTTTAGCGTAAAATTGGCAGCAACAACGCAATTTATTGAGACCTGAAAATTCACAAAGTTTAATCGAACCGAACGCACACAAGCATCTGTTTCATCTGTTGTCCGCGTCAACAGGCAAACTTGTCAATCAACAGGCGTTTGAAAAAATGTCGTGGAAACAAAAAAAAACTGCTTGCCCATTTTTCACACGCATAATTTTTAATAGCAGCAAAAAAAATTTTCGCACAGGAAAAAATTTATTTTTTGAAAATGTTGGGTTTTGTTTACCTACCTTTTCTTGCGGGACCGAATTGGGTTTCCATCAAAGGCGAGATCAAAACGCAGTTTTTTATTTTGGCATTGGTTTTTTTGTCAACCACGAACTCCAATGAACAAAACCTCCGACAGCAGCAAAAAATAAAATTTATTTTTGGGCCAATTATAATTTTCCCAGAGGCCACACAATTTGATGTGAAACAAAAATTGTCCCAAAAATCCATATAATTTAGGGAGCCTCATGGCTCCATGTCAGTGAATAAATTCGAATTCAACACACGGAAGAATGCTTGGCTCATATCTTCAAATGGAATCAACTGTACCCTACCCTCTTTAACGCGGCTCGAGGAAATGCGCCGAATTCATTCTAACACCCAAGTTCGAGTTCCCACAATTCGATTCAATCCTTAATTCCAGTTTTTCTGGCGAACCTCCAGGGATTGGAATGTCCTCGATTGAAGACAACCCACCGAGGGGCGGAGGAGAATGAAAGTTTGATTGAGCATATTATGTATGAGAGAGTGTTTGAACTTCAGATTCTGAAATAATAAGAAATCAAATAGTCTATGAACAAGAAAAAGATAAGAATCTTTCAAAGAGTGAGAGATCACAAGAAAGATAAAAGAGGAATTTTCGTGCATGCCCTTCAGCGCAACGTATATTGGTCTGATTCTTATTGCTCATGGTAAACACCGAGTCAACTTTTCAATTTTCCAATTTTTCAATTTTAGAACCTTTTACCTCATAATTCTCCCTCTGGTTACATTTGTCCTTTTTTCTTTCTTGTCACGAGGCGCCTGGATTTAGTTTTATTTCATTTTATTCTCTCTTTCGCATTAGCTTTCAATGTTTTGGCATTGTTTTTAACTTTTGACGTGTCATACTATTTGACTAGCAATTAAAGTAATAATCACACGAATAATACGTAATTATAACATATCTATTACTTTCTAATTTCACGTGATTTACACAATCCCCGCAATGAAATCTCTTGGCACAATGGTCGGAGTTCATCATTAAGCAGTTTAGAATACTTAGCAACATTGATTCTAAAAAATCATGACATTTGTGCAAGAAGTCGCGAAATGCTTCAATCCCATGTTGAACGAGGATGGTCTCTCTATTGCGGTTTTACCTTTGGAATTTCACATCTTTCTTTGTTTGAACAGTTTTGATTGGATTCACCTCTATCAATGACAATTTAAAACGAGTTGAGTTTACAATTGAATTTGTCGTTTGATAGTTACGAACTCATGATAGACAGAATGTGTTTGAATTGGCGTAAAACAGGTGTTTGGAAAAAGGTTACTTTAAGACACAAGCTTTACAAAAGAGTAGATACGTATATTTGTAAGACGGGAAAACACGATGCCTTCTGGTTCTGACTATCACTGGCTTATTAGCATTACATGAACCTATGTGACATTTTCTTTACGGAGAAATGGCTTTCATCGGATATTTCATGAGGCAGCAGGGGCAAAATCCAAAACCTTTCGTGAGAGATGAACTGTTGCCGACTCATGCAATCGACATAGGAATTGCATGTATGTTTTAGAATATGGCCTCGACAAAATGCAAAAAAAGAAAGGGGGTCAGTACCATCTATCTCATCTGCTGCTTGAATGAAATCACTCTTCGGCCAAGAAAAAAACCACGTCCGCCAAAGGTGTCATAGATTGATCTAGATATGGTACTCGTATAGATATGGTACTCGTCATGGATTCGCAGATATGGTAGCGCCAGAAATGGATAATTTGCCTGCAGGAGTGAATGGATGTAGTGGACGGGATTCGGAGGTACGGTTTGTTGTGGATGAATAATTACTATGGAATGGGCTGCGTTCGTCTCTCGTCTAAAAACATTTTGAGGGAGCAGCCTTCGTTCCTCCTATTTCGTAAAGCATGATCCTTATTTATGGCAGTCGCGAAAATATTCGTTCTGTTTTTTTTTCAACAACTACTTCAGTTGCTGACATTCCGTGAATTTCGTTTCGATTTAACAACTATATTTTTTGCAAGAATTTATTCCCGTTTGAAAACATGATATGCATCTCAAAGGAAAGTAAAAAAATCAGGACATCAAAATATTCGAATCACCCCAGCAAATTTAAAGAACAAACAAACAAGCGGAATTTAATAATAATGGCTCGCATTGATAAAAAAAATACAATTTGCACAAGAAAATCAAGAATGGAAACAACAAAAAGACCTCATATCAATCCTTGCATTGGAGAAATAGGGTAGGCAAAGGGCGAAGGTGAGAATTACGAAAAAAGTAAAAAAGGAGAAATCAAATTAATTCAAAGAAGAGAAAGGCAAGGGAAAAAGGAGCCACTATTTTATGATTCTAGAAAGTTCTACTTTGCTATCGAAATTTCGAAGTTGAAACTCGAAATTTCTAAGTTAAACAGATGATTTTCACTTTACAGCTCAAAATTTTGACCTTGCAACTCAAATTTCAAATTTCAGATTTGGGAATTTCATTTTGCAACTCGAAGAACAACTGACTTTGTATTGTATTGTATTTGCACTATTCGCAACTTGCAAAGCGTCAAATGTACAAGAATAAAAACAAAGGCAGGAAGTGAAGAAAAAAAAATAGCCGATTGAAAAATAACGAAGAAGATGCAGCTAAAAAGACGATCTACAAAGGGGCAATGTCAATCGAATAAAACGCAGTGATCTCGTTTAATTACCCTCACGTTGTGCGGACAGGTTTGTGATGAGCGGGTCAGTGGAACTCAAGGAATTCCATTCCCTGGATGTTCTGTGGAAAAAACTGTTAAAGAAAGGGGTGAACTTTGTGAGGGGTAAATCCAGGTGAAATCCATTGTCCGACCTGCGTTGAATGGCTCTAACGGTGATTTCAGGCGGGAGGGAAATGCCTATCCTAGATGACAATATGTCATGCATAAAACGTAACCGTCTCTGAGAGCGACGGGAAGCTAAAGTTGATAGCGGGATGGATTCTAATAACTGGGTAACACTTGCAGTTCTAGCGTAGGTGTTGCATATAAAACGCGCTGCACGACGCTGAACTCGCTCGAGGAGGGAAATGTGAGTGGTGAGATACGGATCCCAGGCTTCGCACGCGTATTCAAGAATGGGTAAAACCAATGTGGAATAGGCACACAATCTTGCGCTGCGGTCCGCTAGCGAGAGGTTGCGTTGCAAAAAACCTAGAACCTGGTACGCACGACTGCAGAGCTCTTTAACGTGGAGGTCCCATGACAAGTCTGAGGAAAGGTATACGCCAAGGTATTTGAAATTTGGAACTTGATTCAGTGTGTCATCATCGACGGAGTAACTGATCTGCGATGTGAGGTTGAGATTCGCGTGACATGGCCTAGAAAAGGCCATCCAACATGACTTTTGCGTGTTAATTTTCATACACCATCGGTGGCACCACTGCTCCAAAATCACTAGGTCGCGCTGGAGTGATCTGCTGTTTGTTGCGTCAGATATTTTGGAGTAAATTACTAGATCGTCAGCAAACAACCTAGACGTTGATGTAAGAGTTGACAGGAGATCGTTTATGTATAGCAGGAAAAGTAATGGCCCGAGCACGCTACCTTGGGGGACACCCGATGAAACGGCAACAGGATCCGAAAATTTAGCCTTAACGCTTACACGGAGAGATCTTTCGGAAAGGAAATTATCCAACAGGGTCAAAATGCCCTGCGGAAAGTTGAGCGCTTTGAGTTTTTGCATCAGCAGAGTATGAGGAATGCTGTCGAATGCTTTGGAAAAGTCCACAAAGATTGAATGCACCACACCTTTAGCCTCAATGATACGTCCGACATCATGCATGAATTGAACGAGCTGGGTCGTACAAGACAGGCCTTTCCGGAATCCGTGCTGATTCGGGTGCAGGAGTTGTTTTTCAGTGGCAATGTCCAGAATATGAAGGTGGATAATCTTTTCAAAGACTTTGCTGCATGTGCAAAGCAGAGAGATGGGGCGATAGTTCAAGGGGTTATGTTTGTCACCCTTTTTGGGAACAGGAACAGCGATGGCAACTTTCCAGTCGCAAGGTACTTCACCGGTGTCAGCGATTCGTCTGAACAAGTCGTTCAAAAAGAAGGATAACTCGAAAGAAACATATCTCAGAAACTTGTTTGGAATTCCGTCCGGACCATTGGCTTTATTGGATTTAAGCTTCGACAAAAGAGATTCTATTCCGCGCCGCGAGAACCAGAGACCACTGGGGGGGTTGGGATGGGCAAAATCGACGGAATTATGGATTGGGTTGGATGATATGCAATTCACGGAGGAACAGGATTGCTGACGATCGAAAGAAATACCAGTGGTGTCAGAGGAGAAAGTGTAGTCAAGCTGATTAGACAAGGGACGATCAAAAACCTCTTGGAACACACCAGCAAGAAAGTTAGCTTGGTCCAATGGGTCAGAAATACTCTCACTGGATGGTCCAATTAGAGTCGGGAGTGCTTTTGAGGCTCGTTTACTGTTGATAAAGCGCCAGAAAGGACGACCACTATCTGTATTAAGAGCCCTCGTGACAAATTTGCTGTAAGAAGATCGCACATGCCCGTCTATTTGTTCGGAGAGAACTAAGTAGTCAAGATGATAGCGTTGTCTGCCAGTTGTTCTGAACAAACGGAGTGCCCGGCGCTTTCGATTATAAAGATTTTTAGCCTGGAATCGACCCAGTGGTAGTCAGGGTTAGATTTGACCGTCTTTTCGGGGATAAGTGCCAGGCAGTCTAAGATGAGTGATTTGAGCAAGTTCCATAAGCCATCCGGGTCCCACGAGGCGGCCAATGCAGAAAACAGAGGATAGTTTACAGTAAGTGTGCTGCGAATTTCATTCCAGGGCGCACTACTGTACTGTTTAAGCCGAAGATATGAAATATTTGGGGACCGCTTATGGGGAAAGGTGAGTTGACAGACCACTGCTTCGTGGTCAGAAAAGCTTGGCATGGTGCGCGTTGACGTAGCCACAGGGTCGAATGAGGTGAACAGCAGGTCAAGAAATGTCCCCCTCCCAGAAGACCCAAAACGGGTGGGGGATTTCACATGTTGCTGCAAGCCAAAAAGACCTACAAGATCAATGAAGGATTTTTCAAGTGGGTTGAGGTGTGAAAATGGGCGGGCAACGTCTCTCCAATTTATCCCGGGGCAATTAAAGTCACCTGCCAGGATCAACTTTGCCGGGCTCAAGGGCAACGAACTCAGGGTTAATAATTGATCGTGAAGAACATTCAACGTTTCAGGCGGTGAACCTGGTGGAATGTATGCACAAATAACATAAAGGGGTTCATTTTGAGCAGTCATAAGCCTACACCAAATCCACTCGAGGCCACCCGGTGGGACCAAAACTGTTGTTCCATCTTGGTTGCATGGGAGGTAGGGTTCAGAAGCAATAAATGAGTCGGATTTGACGGCAATGAGGACTCCGCCGCCGCGCTGGCGGGCTCTATCACTCCTAAAGACCGCAAATTCCGCCGGGAAAATCTCAGTGCTGAGGATGTCCTCATGAAGCCAGGTTTCAGTTAACATTACAAGGTCCAGCGATTCTTCACGAATTATAGTCAGGAGCTCAGTGCGCTTGGTAAAGGGTACAATTGAACGGGCGTTAAGAACCAGAATGTTGAGTTTGAACAAGTTTGACCCAAGGTTTGGGTGGCTCTCCCGTCGTTGGCAGCAATCTGCCATGGAAGATCTGATTCTCTCCGTGCAAGAAAGAGAATAACTTAATGCTTTCGGGGGTTCCTTCAGGTTGCTCAGAGCACAAGCAGGTGGGAAATCACGAAAGACAGTTGAGACGGAGGAGGCTGTTCCTTTGGAAAGTTGCGGGGGTGGATCGGATATGCAATCAGCGTCGGGGTTGAAGGCAACACCGGATACATTAGATTTGATATTCAAGCTGCCAGTGTCACGACTATTCCTCAAGGTTCCAAGACTTGACAAGGAATGGATACAAGAAATATCCCCGCAGGAATCACTGTTTGGGGGTGGAGTTGCAATGTGATATGGTACTGCCCCATCCTCATCACGTGATAGGTATGAGGTGGTATTTACATAACCGTTAACATGGGACGATTCACCAAAGATGCTCGATTGTCTTTTGCGGTTAAAAATCGATCTACTGGTAGGATTTTTGGGATCAAATCGAATTGAAGGTACTCCCTGGAGGTTGAGATCACAAGACTGAGGAGCACCACACCCACAACAAAGATTTAAATTTCCGGCACGCAAAGCAGAAGCGGACGCTGCGGTGATGTGCTGAGAGGAAGTTGCAGGACAAAATTGTGGAATTTCGACGAGACCGACGAGAGCTCTATCGCGATCGCGTTCGAGTTCTGCACCAAACAACACTGACAGCACATTATGAATGAGCGCCAGTAAATTTAAAGCATTGTTGTGGGTTTGGGCTGCGATGACAAAAAATTTGCAGTTGATGGCAATGCAGGAGCGCAGCAAACAAAATGATAACAAGGTGCAGAGGTGAATGCGCAGAAATGATAAAACGGACGTGACGATAATGATCGAATATTTGCACGAAAATTTTGTTGAAAAAGTTGAAAAAGTTCTTAGCTTGGTTTTACGTTGATCGACAAAGTCGGGTGTACACGGCGCGACTTCCGTGCGGAGTTGAAGCTGAAGGTGGCATGGATTGCAAGTGCGGTCGATCAATTGTCAATACCAAGGGTACTGCAGGTGCCGGAGGTCTGAAGCTGGAGGATGGCCGTAGTTTGAAGGAAGAGAAGGCTTTCGGCTGTGAGCGAAATTATGTCCATCTAACAATGCCAGAAGTAGGAAGTCCAAGTTTTCAATCCCTTCACGGCTGAGATGAAGCCCGTCCCTCGACAACCATGAACTTTTGCGAGCAAAGTTGATGTCTCCAAAAAAGCAGTTTAGAGACTTGCAGAGTTCGTAAAGCTGGCTGTTAGTTTGAAACACAAGCTCCGAGGGGAGATCCCTCCTTTCAATGATTGCAGAAAATGATATGTTGGCGAAGGGAGCCATTGATCTTGCCAGAAAAAGTAACTTTCTGGCTTATGCAACTGTTCGGGATGCACTGAAGGTGGCACCAAGAGTATTTGTGCCGACGTGTATCACGATGCTCGTTATGCCTTCATGGAGCAGACGCATGGTTTGGATTGCGTCGCTGAGGCTGTCAGGACACTTTGACTGAGGTCTTTGACACAGGACACTTTGACACAGGACACTTTGACTGAGGCTGAGGCTGTCAGGATTCCGGGCTGTCAGGACACTTTGCGTGTGTGTTTGTCTGTCACTGAATTATGTTTTCAAACTGCCGATGCGAAGCTTTATAAACGCGAGGCAACTCAAGGCGCGGAGCCCTTTTGCGTGGCACAGGCTGCACAAATGTGGTATACGTAGGTGCTTTGAAAGCTGGTCCGCCCTAAACCCAACTCAACCCACAAAGCACTCAATTCGTGCTGCAGAAGAGCAAAACAATTTGATCTCATTTTTTCAAATTTTTTAAAAATTTGAAAGTGAGTCCTGCATGGATAGTATTTTAATCTCATGTTCCTGCACTCTTTACAGGTTGGTCTAATGAGCTATGGTCAATTGTTGACTGAGGATAGTCCAAAGAGGCTGCTATCGCGATTCGGATTAAACACTTTAGAAGATGTCTTTCTGGCACTTTGCAAGTCAAAAAACCAAGAAGTTGGCTCAAGCAGTCCTCTTGCGGCGATAATCAAGACCAATCCAAGATCATCGATTGTAAGAATACTTTTTTCAGCATTTACTTTCGAAAAGTTCTTTTTTTCGTGTTGCCATTTGATTTATGCATGTATGTGAAAATTATATATATAAAATTTATATACGAATATGTATGTATTGCCATGTATGTCATGTGTTGAAGAAACACCACCCTTCAGGACAAAAGAAACAATCAAAGAATACAAATATAGCAAATGTGCGTGAGCACAAATACTCGTAAACCTATTGCCATTCCAACTCGATTACCAAAAATAAATGGGGGACCCAATTATATGTATGTACGAGTATTTCACAGTTCTAGCACCGCGAAGCCGATGCCTGCTCTTTGCGTTGTGCATGGCATGGCCTTCGACTGTTGCCTCCAAAACTTTGATTTCTTTTTGCTCTTATGCAGGCGTTAGAAATTAATATGTCAACAGAGCTTTCTGAAGATGTTATATTTTGACATCTGACATATTTGACATCTGACATATTTGACAAGCGCATGATGGGGATGAAATTTATTTTTTTTTATTTATTTCAAAAAATCTCAACATTGAAGTCGAACGTCAAACAATAAAAAGGAAAATAAAAAAATGAGAAATGAAGGCTGTCTTAGCGAAGTACTCGTAAAACGCTGGTGCGAATGCCAAAGAGGTTAAGAAAAAAACGAATGTGGCACGGGAAAAGTAGCAAACAGAAAATTGGAAGGCGAAATTGATGCTGTGGAATGGATGAATGATGAGTGATTCGGCGTGATGTGAACAAATGGAACATATGGCGGGCAATGCAATGAAACGTTGGGCGAAAAACAGGCACTTCTTTCGCTTTATAGGACGGAAAGTTACAGTATAAAATAAGATATTGCGAAGCATAACACACAGATCGTAAGAGGAAAGGTGTTGCAGACTGAGAAAACCAGTAAAGCATGAGCGAAGAAAATCTTTGACTGGTATCCAGTAAGCTTTGCAAAAATCAACCCTAAACTGAAGTCCGCGAGAGATATAAGTCTGGTCAAGCCCGGTACAGTGAAATTTGCGAAGACTGCTCGGTGATCTAAGATACCAGCAATAACTATGAGAACAGGTACTATGAGAACAGGGAAATCAAAATTCAAATCGTTTCGCGTGCCATTAGAGTTCTGCGGGCGCCGCACCAATAGCATTTGAATGTTGTTTACTGCTTGCTTTTCACCATTTTATTCCTCGACTTGAACCTTTTAATCTTATGACCATGTATAGCGAACTAACCCGTGCCTGCCACCAATGAAATTGTGGCAGTATTGTTTTTAAATAAAAAATAAAAATAATAAAAATAAAATCAAAATTTATTGACCCCATGATAACAAAAAAATAAAAATAAAAAATAAACCTGCGTGATAGTCCGAGGCATATCCAGGATCTTAAGGATGTCAGCCCAAGTCTGGAGGAATTGCTGCTCCACTACCGTCAGGCGTTCAGTCTGAAGCTTAATCTGATTTACTGCCCTCATATTCGAATCTCCAATTCAGGAAAAGATTCAACCTTTAGAAAGCGCCCCAAAATATCTTGACTTATTTTGAACTGAGCAAAAATAACAAGCACCTCACCGCTAGCACTAGCACACAAACCGACATGGAGACAATCCCATTTACCGCAGGTCTCAGCTCTTGAAAACTACTCGAAGCTTATTTTCGAGTGCCTCGGACAGTCACACTGAACAGCTTTTTTCTTGAAAGAGACAGAGCTACTTGGCTCAAATTGGTTTTTTTTTATTCCAAGAGCAGGTACCACATTTTTTGTGAAAAAATTGACAGAAACATTTCAGTGTTTCATCAGTATCTAGGAATTTTATTCATTCCAGACCCTGGCCCAACGGGTTCTGGTATGATCCTTGCTATGATGTCAAACAGATCCATTCTCGAATAGCAGTGCTGTCTAATTTTGCCGGGCATCTTGCTCGGACCAGATCCTTCCAACTGAAAAAACTGGAAATTCAAGGTAAAGATGGTAAAGTTCTTTTACCCGTCGTAACTTTACCCAGACCAGGTCTCCCCGACGAAACGGGTTCAAGCCAAATACCGGCAATACCGTGTAAAACAAAATGCCTGGTTTTTGAAAATAGCCGGATAAAGTGACAAGACCACATCACTCCACTTGGAATGTGCCATTTCATACGTACACCTATATGCATGGTGCTATTTCTTTTCTTTTCCAATTGCAGAAAGGAATAATGAATCCATCCAGTTTTAAGAGGAAAAGCATTGTTGCTCTTGGTTATTCGACAGCCGACATTGGAGCACGCCTTGGCTTACCGGCAAATGTTTTCGAACAGCTGTCGTCTTCGTCGTCGCATTATCAGGAGGAGGAATCAGAAGGATCAGGATCAGGATCAGGACCAGGATCACCTGCCTCTTATCATTCGACAACAAGCACGAGACGAACTGAAGGAGTGGGAGGAGGAAGGGGAGGAGGCGGAGGAAGGGGTCGTCATCAAGTCAGCAGTGCTCAACAGTTTCAAAATCCTAGCTTTAAACATATCCAATCGCGGTTTCAGACGACGAAAAGGCACAGCATCAGTGTTTTCGAAGGAGTCACCACGCGAAGGGATTCCATAGTATGTACTCGTACTCGCAGTTGTTTACATTCTCAGGCAAATACGTACAGTTTAAGTCAAAAATCACACAAACAATGGAGCTGTCGTTTTTTCCAAATTGCGCTCTTGTATGTGATCACGAAACCTGTTTATGACCTTCTTGCAACTTGCCTGTAAAGGCTGAGAGTGACTTGACTGTTTTATTTCATTTACAGTAAAGGATTTTTTGTTTTAGATAGAATTTGGTAAAAACCTGGCTCCAGATCAGATGAATGACACATCTAATGCATGCGATGCACG